>JAODUH010002745.1:0-11823 GCA_027564835.1 Typhlichthys subterraneus | reverse complement strand
AGTAGGCCGACACGTGAGCTTTCTCTGGTGTCTCCGCCCCTTCGACACTCTGAATGTACTAAATCATGTGCTCTGCAGGAATGGAGGGAGAAACGAACACATTTTAAAAGTCATGAACAAATGCATAATAACACTATATTGTCAAATTTGATATCTCGTTTGAAAAAAATTCCGATATAACGAGAGAGAGAGAGATATATATATAAAAATAAATAAATAAAAAATCTCGGTATATCGCCCGGCCCTAGGTCTTCCTAATAACTGCCCAGAGGCGTTTTTACCAAGATGGCTGCCGTGTAGCCTATAAGGTCTTTGGTGGCATGCCCCTCTGTCAGCCTGTGGACCCCAAAGGGCTTTGCCAACAAGCACTTTGTCTATACACAGGGCAGTCACACATCAATCCACTCTTCCACCAACACTAATGCAATAAATGTTTGAAGACAGTGAGCCTCCATCCCGCTATTCATAGTAGGTCTGACAGAATCTGCATAAATTCCTATACCAAATGTACTTGAATATCAGGCTGTCCTTCCATTAAGAATGAACCAACCAGATCTAATCTGCCACCCTGATCTTTGATCTGTCCCAGCCCTTTATAAAAAGGAAACTTGCTAATACAGTAACTTTCTGGTCATGAGCCAGGAGGAAATGTAGTCAATTAAATAAGACGAATGTTGCTTTACTGCATTTACAGTGCATTTAGCTAAATAATCTAAATAAGGTGTTATATTAAATGCAGTTAGAGTAGATGACTGAATTTATTGTTAATGCGGTCATTATTAACAAACATAATTATACGTTTAACGAACGTATAATGAAAATAAATAATGCCTCTTAAATTCCCCATTTAATTTGATTTCATGAGTTCATGTTTGTTAATGCAAATGTCATTGCATTAACAAAGCAGTGCTGTTGGTTTGGCCATATGGCATCTATGCCAGAACATATTCTGTACCACCCCTGAAACACAAATCATGCCCACTCACCAAGCTGCAGATGGGGTGAGTCTTTCCAAACTTGATTTCACAGAGTTCAGATAATGCCTGGTGAGAGAGAATAAACTAACGTTCAAATGCATCCTTGCCTCAACCGCATGCAGCATTTAGAGAATAGTCAGTCAGTCATTACTCAATCAGTTCCCAGACTGATGAGACCGACAGCCTGACAAAATAAACTGTGCATTCCTTGTAGTGTCCCTTTGCTAGCAAAGAGTTTCATATGGAAACAAACTGAAAGAATAAACTAATAACTAACATGCCTGAAGCTAGTAGGTGAAGGGGTGATTAGCTCCTTACCATGAGGGGGAATTTAAAGTTGTCACTGTCAAAGGAGCATTCCTTCACTGCCAGAGCCAGTCCACGCAGGATAGGAACGAAGATCTGAACCATGGAGGTACAAAATAAAGAAATAAAATCAAAAGAGTGAAATAGAAACCTGTGTTTTTGCAGACGCCGTAATACTGGAGCAAAGCAATGTCAAAATAAAACTGAATACATCTTTACATTAAAATACACAGAACAAAGCTCCAACAGATCAAAGTAGATCTTAGCGGTGCACTGTCAGGCAAATCCCTTTGCGGGATGACACTGAAAATTGTTTTATTGAACTAATCAAAACAATTGTACAGGCAGTCAAACACCATCAACCATTTATTTTTTCTCATCGGTATTAACAGATTATTGAGCATGAATCAATTGTAAGAATGAATACAGCATCGGTTGTTTTTCACTGCAGTGTGAAACTAACAGTTTCTACCCCCCACCTGTCTAAAGACCTCGTCCTCCTGGTGTGTGATGCGAAGCAGCTCCTGAATGAAGCCATACGGAAGGTTCCGGCACAACATGTACGGCACCAGCAGAGAAGGCAGGAGGGGGTTCCTGTGCACAAAAAGACGGTGTGACACAACACACACAAAAAAAAAAAAAAAAAAAAACGCTTATGAACGCGGAGGCAGGGTGAACAAGCAGTTGCTATGGAGACATATACAGGAGGATAGTTGAAAGGAACATAATGTCCTTTATAAAATATCAGAATACCACCATCTTGTGTCACCAATGTTGCATTAATTTAGTGCAAACACATTAATGATTAAACATGGTTTGGATATTTAAATTAAATACATTTAATAAATAAAATAAATACATTTGCATTTGTTTGGGGAATGTACAAATTCAGCAACATCAATATGAATGACATAATCCGGAATGAGGTTTTCACAATGTCACGGCATTCCAGATTAAAACGGCACGAACAACCGCGACCCGGACTGAGGGATAGGAAAACGCTGACAATGTGGCAAGCATGCTAGCCAGCTGACCTGGGCTGTGTGAGCGCGCCTTGCAGTACCAGGGCAGCATGGGAAATACATTGAGAGCGTATGTTGCTGAGGAGCTGGCTCGCACTGGGGTGACTGCACATCTGACGCACACACACACACACATGTGGGGAAACACATGGAGATTTGTAATAAAGATTAAGGTTAACAGTGTCACTGTTCTGCTGTCACGGTGTCCAAAGTAAGGACAGCAAAGCCTCTTCTGATTTTTATACCACGGTGACAGACTATGGATCTGATAATATGGACATGGAAGGTTGCATTTCTTTACTCTACACAGCTAAATTTAACAATCCTTCATTTAGCAAGGTCACAAAAACGTAAACATCACTAGTTGTTTTTTTTTTTTTTTACATCAGGACAGACAATTCTAATGAACACAAACACATTGTAAATTAAATCATACAAGCTGTTATGTGTGACACTGCTTCAGCCAACAAATTACCTTGGGCACCTTTCTCTCTTCCATGCCAACACTGTCAAAACGCTCTATGAGGTAGTTCAGCATCTCGGTCTCCTTGCACGACTCAATGGTGAAGCGGTCGCTGGCTGGATCACAGGACATTGCCCCTCCAGATGCACCCAGACTACAAGCAGAAACAGAGGTTTGGGGAAGAGGAGAATGTTTTACAACCATGACAAACAAAACATAAATCCATGGCAATGAGCCAATGTCTCCCAGTGGGTCCTGAAACATACAGGGAATTAGTAACAGCATTTTAATTTAAGCAACAAACTCAGCAGCAGGCTCTAGAAATAAAATCTGGTTGCTAGATTTCAGTGAGCATTAATGGCGTTTAAAGCGTTCATTTGAAGCAAACAGCAGTGTTCCTGAACCCGTTAAGTGACAAACACAGGCGACTTTTATTTGCATTTAGTGGTCAGCTGTGAAAAACACCTCTAACCTGCAAGATGCATCATACCCATCCAAAAATGACCATACCACATCAAACTGCAGGGGCAAATGTAGTGTCTGTCACTTAGCAAATGTGTGTCAGACCACTTACTGTGTCAAGGTTTGGAATAAGACTTTCACTACATCCTACTAAAGTGAATAAAGACATGATTGACAAATTGACCTTGTTCTTTAGAGTAGAACAAGGACAAGGCCTTTGTTCTGTCCTGAGACATGATTGTCAAGTTGAACGAAACCTCACTCACAGTAGATGAACAACGCAGGCATCCACCATAAACCCTTGACTCGCTGGTAAGCCCGAAGGCCTTCAATCAGAACTCACTGGCTTACAGCTACGTAAATACTGTGCATACGCAATATTATTATGATCCCGTTACTTCAAATACACATAATATGGTAACAATGTCTCAGTGCAGCAGAAATAACTCTTTATTATGGGCAGCCCCATAAACTGTTAACATGCACCATGTACAGGTCCAACCAGATTAGCTTTAAACCAATCCTGCTGAAGGCACTGAATCCCCATTGTCCTCATTATGGTCACTGCAGGGGCTGAGAAGAGCACCATAGAATAGGGAAGGAGTAGAGAGAGAGAAGGGGGGGGGCATTCGCTTTCTAAGTTCCCAAACCAAAACAAATTGTAATATAGATCAACTAAAATAATGCCAGACACAAACTGAGGTCCGTCAGAAGGACGAGAGATTGATGACCTACTGTAATGAAATCCAAGGGGGGGAGACATAATAAAGAAAAGGTTTAAGATGGCAACGATTTAACTGCGGTAGTCCCTCAAGGAGGAAGGAATAGCCAATTTGGCACGGGGCATGAATCCCAAAGTGAATTTTGCCTAAATGTAGTCTCAGCCTCTTGCGTCCATTAGCATTACGTCACATATGCAACTCTGTGCTGAACGTCTGATATACATACACACCCCTGTAAGCACATTGAGTTATGTGGTTTGTCGATACGCATGCCAATCAAAATACCTCTGCTAAGTAGGCAGATCTTGACGCGGTTAACAAGCGCTGCGTCCCAGACTTTACCTAGTAAAGGCTGGCTCTGCAAGAGTAGACTAATTGTGACCTACTTCAATAGCAGAAGTCACCATTTAAAGTTCTCTGTTCCCCTCCAACTAGTAACAAACAAATCAAGGCCCTTTTGATTCATTATATAGTAAGAACGGGGAGCAGTGCTATTAAAAGGACTTCCCTGAACAGTACTGGCACTGCGTATCCATTAGTTACAAGCCATCGGAGCACGCACACACACAGGCATGCAGCCACTCTCGACGTGCAGTGTACCTGGACCCAAACTGAACCTGGGAAAAATCCTCCTCTTCCTCAGACTCTTCACCACTGCTAGCCTGGGACACTTCAGGGAGGGAATGGAACAAGAAAGAGAAGGGGCTGGCGTGACGGAGGGGAGAGAGAGAGAGAGAGAGAGAGAAGAGGCTTGACGCGCGATGAACATGAGGAGACGTGAAGGACGATGGAGAAGAACGAAGGCATGGCATGAACACATGCCAGTGAAACGGGGTAGAAGACACATGGCATGAGCTACAGAAGCTGACCACACTGCTGTGGAGGCAGAGACATGCTCCCAGTAAACATGCACTGGACATGTACCTTCAAGTCTACACGCTGATAGCAACACACAGTCAAACTAGAGCGGGATTTCCTAGTAAATGTATTATTTTTAGAAATTTAACCAGGTTATTTGATTATCAGCTCTGTTCAATGCCTCAGATAGTGAGAAAATAAATTATATTATCATTTCAAATAAAAAAAAGGGGAATATTAAGGCTGAATTTGCAAGAAAGAGTGTGTTAACATTACAGGACTGCATAAAGACACCTTATGATGAGTTATGGTGTTTTATTCCCCATTTTGCACCATTTATTTCCATTAATTTCCATCTAGCTAGCTAAGTGTAAACTCAAATGTTTGATTAGATTTTGGCAGTCCAGATAATCTGGTCAGAAGTCACACCACACCGGTTTGATTTTTATGCAGCCTATAAAAACACATTTGTACGTTATTTATTAACTAAAGTGGTTCTAGATGACATTATATGCGCACCAGCATCTTACACCAAAAAAATGCTTTGTGGCCACACACATGCACTAACCTGCGCATAACACGCGCGGACTGTGATGTCGTTCTCTGCTCAAGGAGCAAATACTCCACTACATCATTACATAGAACACAGTTGTTGGCTGTTATTGTCAAGGTTTAAAATATAGTATCAAGCACCTTTAAAAAGGCAGGGTCAGTCATTCTTGAGAACTCCTGCTAACTTCGAGCTCAAACAAAATGCCTCCGCAGTGCCCCCTCACACATTGAAACACATTGTGAAGCAAAGCGTAGTACTGCGGCTTTGTTGTTGTGGGAGGCGTTCTTCACTTTGTTTTACGTTTCTATTTACGGAGACAGGGCTGAGTAGAAGTAACGGATCATTTCTTTTCAACACACGCAGAACAGTAAGCTAGCAAAATGAAGTCATTTGAGTATTATCTTACAACTTTACATGCATCTTGCAATAGCTGACTATACATTTAAGTTAGAAGCTTTTGCATTCACACCTCAGGGTTTGATAAGGGTGAAGGGGATTAGCGGCAGCAAGCCGGGCAAAACACACACTATCACACTGGCTGATGAGGTACCTAGAAGACGGGATCCGGGCAGCCGCGGCAGCTCTCTGGGCATTCGACCTGGGCGAAGGGGGCACCGCTTGCAGGGGTGTGGAGGTGGGGCGGGGCCTCGGGGAGCTGAGGGGAAGGAACTGGGGGCTGGGTGGTGGGAGAGGGACTGGGGTATTGGTAGGGACTGGGGTATTGGTGAGCACCGGGGTATTGGGAGGCACCGGGAGCCCTGCAGGGTTAGGGGAGGCCCCGGGGACACTAGCTCCTCTGTGGCTGGGGCCGGGCGAGCTGGGAATGGCCCACGGAGAGGTGACCGAGTAGGGCCGGTATCGCTGGGAGATTGGCAGAGGGGCAGTGGGGGGGTTGAGGGAGAGCCGCGGGGGGACGGCAGCAAGGGGAGGGCTGAGGGGCACAAGGAACTGAGGGCTAGAGGGCGCCGATGAGGTGGAGGGCGTTTCTGGGGCCGGGTGGGATGGAGAGGTCATCCTGGCTGCATTCAAACTCATCGGGCGGGGACTACACCCATACAGACTGCAGACAACATTGTGAGGTGATAGGCACAAAGAAGGGAAAAGAAAAACACAGTAGGTCCTAACATGAACACGGGGTCATGGACAGAGGCTCTCATTTGTCCATTATCACCACAGTAGGCAAGCGGCCGTTTGTGAGCATTAAGCCAACAAAGAAACTGGAATAACAACAATAGAGCGATGTAATGCATTTCAACAGAAGCAAAAATGGGTCTCTTAAGTAGGCGTGTCGCTAACGCATGTTGCGGTGGAGGCATGGCCTGAAATAAAGTCAGTTTATCCCCAAAACAGTTTGCTGCAGAAATACGTTTCAGAGTGATCGTAGGTACTTGTGAATTCCTGTAATATACACAAAAATACCCATTAACGCCCTCAGAGATAAAAAATGGGCAATAGTATGGTGAAATCTGTGTATCTCTCTATTGACTTTAATGGAACGCTGAGTCATTTTGGTCTGCATACAGGATGAAAATCCCTCCCCCCTCCCCTCTCCCCTCTCCCCTCTCCAAAGATCAAAAGCAGAAATGCTGTCCGTTGGAACTGCTCTGTTAAATGAAATTCTCTCTGTGTAGGTACTTGCCTGGACAGAGAGCTGGCCCCAAAGGACCCTGAACAGGGCGTCATGGGACTGCTGCCCTGGCTGGCGGGCGGCACCAGCGTCAGGTGGTGATCGGTGCCAGATTTGGGGGCGGCAGCAGCGATTGGCTGGGAGGTGGCGGTCAGGCTTGCAAAGGGGTTGTGGACACGCGACTGGGTGGACGTCATGAGGACCTCCATCAGGATCTGGCCAATCAGGTCTTTGAAATCAGAGTAGACTACGGGGGAAAAGAGGAAATATTTAGCACACGCGTTGTTGTTTTCATGAAGGAAGAGCATGTACAGCTAATGTTTACAGAGTGGACCTGTCAATCAATTAGCCAGTTTACTTACACAGGTGGTTGATCTTTATTCATATTATTAGTAAGCTAAATTAAAAAGAAATTGTTTATTAATATAATATTTCCTACCCGCTTGTTCCTTCCTATATGCATATCTTTATTATCCACAATGTATCTGACCTACCATCTTTAGGGTGCTGGTGGAACTCCGCAGCCAGCAAGGGGAGAAAGATGACATCCCTGCTCTGCTCTCTCCAGGAGACACGGAGGATTTTACAGATGAGCTGCAGAGCCTGCTCTTCAGAAACATCTGATTCGGCAGAGGATTCCTAACACACAAGAAGTGAACAGACGGTTTTATTGATCAGTGCAATTATGGTGCGTTCATTAGTCGCCCTCTCCAGCCCACAACTAATGACCCCTCATCGTAAATACGTTTTTAGTTTCGTTTAAGCATTTTTCTGCTTGTAAAAACTGACTGCCTCAAAGTGTTTTATGGGAGCAGAGTGAGAATCTTGAGCTTGCAATCATCCCAGACACCCACATTGTTAGCGGGTGTACCGATCACAACAACACAGACCAAAAACGTACTGCTAGACTGACTGAATAACTTCCACGAATAGTTAAACAACGGAAAGTCCCTCGTGCAATCCAGAAAGGACAGAGCGCGTCATGAATTCCCTTATTTGGATGCATACCTCAACAAGCTTTGAAAAAGTGAAAGCAAAAGTGACTACAGGAGGACAATGAGAGCAGAAGCTAATTAATTTTGTCACGAGGTTAGGGCTGAACGTACCTTTTCAACCACGTTCCTCTTCTCCCTGCGATCGCTGTCCTCCACCTCCATGTTTTCTATCCCTGAGTCTACATCCACCTGGGACATGCTGGTGTAGACACAAAGGTGTACAGCCCAGTCAGAACCCTCACCAGCATTTCACATACAGTATTCGGAATTTGATCGGGTGAAGTTGATTGATGCATTGTGCAATAAACAGACGACTGAAACTCTACATAATTAATTTACAACCGATGGCTGGTTTCGGGAGGGGTAGATTGCAAATCATAGTTTTACCTTCTCATTGTTCTGACAGATTACATAAATAAGGACATATGTCCCTATAACAGGTCTACAAGTATCTCAATTCTGCCAGCACCAGTACATGACTAGATTATGCAAATTAATGCAAATTAATGCAAACCGTTAGAAAACAAGAACCAAAATAATGTTGATATGATAAAAGTTTTTTTTTTTTTAACTTATCAGGCAGATATTTAATACTATTGGTTGCTGTCAACATAATTTCTAACAGCTATTAAAACACTTCAGTAGTCGGTATTGACAATATCGGACTTCATAGGAACTTGAGAAATAGAGACTTTGTGGATGGAAAGAATGCATTGTCATTGAATGGGGCTATATGACGAGCCCTTTCAGAGCCGAAAAATAGGTCAACAATAAAATGCAGCCCAACCTCTTGTCACAGGAGGCGGGGTCGATGTCCATACTCTGGGAACGGGACAAGCTCTGGGACTGGGTCTCAAGACTGTTGGATGGTGAACTGGAGAGGGAGCTAACACCTTCACTGCTCTGGCTACCATATACCACCCCTGCAGAGGCAACGCACCAGTTAGCAGCAGTGGAAACAAACAGCGACAGTCGGCTTCTAACGTGTCTAATAAAAAGGAAAGGAAATAATGTAGGAAAAAAAATAATTGTGCTTATAATTACAACAGCTTGCATTAGATGTTCAGCAATAGAGAACGTTTATTGTGCAGCACCCTTAGTTATTGGTGTTTAGCAGGCTACCATTCGACAAAGCAAAAAGAGTCATCGTCGTATGCATCACTAGGGCATTGGCTAACAAAATCTGCCAGTTCTGTTACACCTGGATATACCTTTGTCTATATCAAATAAATATCACATTCACACGGTCTTGACTAAGTGCTTTCAAGTAAAAACTTTATTGAAACATATGCGTTTCTATTCAGAGAGCAATAGAGCGTCTCCATCTTACCAGAGGCACCCATAGGAGAGGTGGCAGGAGTACCGCTGTGCACACTGAGCCCCAATGATTGAGAGACAGCTGTTGCCTGGGGTGCAGCAGCCCCCGAAGGTCCAGGGAGGGGCCCAGGAGGAGTCTCCCTCTGCGGGGATGTCAGTGGGGTGCTAAGAGGGGTACAAGGCTGGGATGTCTGTCCTCCTGCCAGTCGGGCTAACCGCCTTCTGCGAATCTTGAACATGCATGCCCACAAATATATTAAGACGCGAGTAGGATCGTGTACATTACATTAACGTAATAAAACAGTAGAAGCTAATCAGTGTTCATAATATGCCATTAATCACTTTTTGTAATTATGTTGCTCTGGACAAGCGGTTGCTCTACCGATACAGTTTAAGTTTGTCTACTGTATTATGTACCGGTAGTATCGGTGTGACAACTCTACATCAACAATCTCAGTAGATAGTTTCTTACTTTTACTGTTATAGAGACCATAAAACTACCAGTACCGTACATGCCATGTATACATAAACGTATACCACTAGACAAAGGGGATATTGCAACCACTACGTTGGCTCTCTTTAAATCAATTACTATTCACGGTGTTGTAAATGTCTACGGTCAATTGTTAGACGTATTAATTTATATTCCAACAAATGTATTCGTCAAATTAAGTATCTGCTGCTGAGGTGACACACTGTAGAAGTGGTCCTGGTCGCTTACAGAGTTTACTCCACAATGGTGGTCCGCTATGTTTTTATGCTGAGTCGCCTCTGAAGCTAATTTCAAGCTAGCAGGTAGCACAATATTGTGGACTACGGTACGCAGGTTAACTGCTCAGACCGGTGCTTTGTACTTTGTGTGAAATGACTAAATCTTATGTGCACACGTCTTAAACGCCAATAAATCAACCGGCCTCTGTGGTACCGGTAAATGTGATTAGAATTGGCCATTATATTCGAGGTACACGATCAAACACCCAAGGTTGACATCAAACACTAACCTGCAAACATGTTGTCACTGGGGAAGAAAGTGAAAGGTGACGATGACATAACTACGTGTAGTGCACCAGTTTCTGGCAACTAGCTCGTTTAAGCAAATGTGCTGGTAAAACTATGGCATTCGTCGTGAACTCGTAAACCTTTTTCATTTGAGACAACTGTACAGTAAGATAGGCACTTACTGTTAGCTTGGTTGCCTAGCTAAGAACAAGAACGGGTAGCGACGCTGTATTAAAGCGACATTATAAACAAATTAGCTAATTATAAATGAAAGTGGGTGTAAAGCTCGGCACCTAGTGTTACAAAATATGAATGGTTAGTGCCAACCTACCTCGTCCGCACTCAGCTCCTCCATCGTAGCTATTTTCTGTTAACTGTTTTAATGTGAGCCAGCCAGAGCCAGCTAGCTAGCCTGCTATTGGAACCGAATATGCATAGTCTAACTCGTTAAACAAAGAGATGTCAGTCTTGATGGTATCTACGGTAGAAATCGTAAACCAGATGCAAATAGAGTAGACCGTGACGATTTCTCTAAAATACCTGCGGTTAAATAGTATCCTAGTAAGAATTAAACAATTAGAAAAGTACTTAGCTGTTACACGTCAAAATACAAGCGCGGCCATTTTGGTTTCGCGTGTCACGTGACCATAACTATGGACATAATTTGTAGATCTTTTTCTTGACAAACTAAATACAAGGGGAGCAACCACATATTTACAGTATGTATGCGAGATCCAATTTGTACTGTAGCCTACAGCTACAGAACATATATTTACTTTCACAACCAAATCAGTTATAAGCTCACACTTTAGTCTCATTTGTTACACAAAAACATTACAAAGAAGGTTAAATCATATATCATGTTTAAACAGAAGAACTTTTTTTTTTTTTATTATCTTATTTTCTTTCTGAGGCACATTTTAAAAGTAGCTTCCCTAAAACACATTTTGTCACTTAAGGTCACCAAAGCGCAAACTAATCTTATTATACAAACTAAAATGTAAAATAAGATTAAGTAAATGTCTCTTTTCAGAAATATATCTGAATACAAAAAAGTATGTATATATTTAAAAAAAAAGTTCGAGGTAAATTCATAAGTAAGACAATATCGCCACCTTGTGATATTACTTTACAGCAACTGGGCTAGAACAGAAATAACTTATTTCAGCCTGTCCATTAATTCTATACAGAAAACGATGTTGTAGGTGTAGTGAATTACAAAAATATATACCAAGCTAATAATGATGTTTGATTCTTTTATTTTTGTGTCTAGGCCTCATGAAAACCAAAAGTAGCTTACAGTTGCAATTGTCAAACATTTTGTTACATTTCATTTAATTACAAAATGGCCATAATAATCCAGCCAAAATACAACCAATGAGGGCATTTACTACAGCCAGAGAGGGCAGCAAAACACTTAAAAAAATATAAATATTATACACATTTTACTTCGGCGACCACTAGATGGCCTAATAGAAAGGGTGTGTGTGGGTGTGTGTGTGTGTGTGGGGGGGGGGGGGGT
>JAODUH010002744.1:0-11823 GCA_027564835.1 Typhlichthys subterraneus | reverse complement strand
CGTCCAGCTGGGAAGAGGCCTCGGGGAAGACCCAGGACCAGGTGGAGAGATTATATCTCCACACTGGCCTGGGAACGCCACAGGATTCCCCAGTTAGAGTTTGCTAATGTGGCTCGGGAAAGAGAAGTTTGTGGTCCCTTGCTGGAGCTGCTGCCCCCGCGACCAGACTCCGGATAAGCAGGCTCGGTAAAGGGACGTATGGGGTTCCCTGCTGGAGCTGCTGCCCCCGTTACCCGACTCCGTATAAGAAGATGAAGAAGAAGATGGATGTCTAAGCTAACTGGATAGTGGAAAGAAATGTTGCTACTACTGTAGGCATATGAATGTTAATGCAAACGCATAAGTATACTGTACACTGTCATCATAAGGTCTGAATACTTATCTATCGAGGTAAAGTAGCCTTAATAATAAATTACATGAAAACATGTTTTCCTAGTAAACATTCTGGTAATATTTGTTAAAATAACATCTAAGACAGTGTAACGTTTTGTAATAATGTATAATATTGTAACTGAAGATGCTGACATATACATTAACATATTTACTACATTATATGAATTATTTGTCATCCCAAAACGTGCCTTTAGAATGAATTAATTTGTCAACAGAGTGAGATTCTGTCTTTGTATTGATGACAAGAGCAGCTGACACAACAGTAACACAGTATATCACTGAGTAAATCAAGAGACTATTGCCAAGGGAGCATGACGGTTATAAGAGTGATATGATGGTTCATAATCCTGGTCATTTCACCTGGAAGGTGAACGATCACTAAACTACTATATGCACAGTGTTCAACATTTTAGGAATCTAAGGCTCTTTTCACTGATCAACGTTTCCTATCCTGCATATGGCATCAATGTGTCCTTCTTGCATAACAAAACAAATAAACAGACATCTGTTTGTCTGCTTAATTGTATTTACAGTAACTAAAAAGTTAAATAAATGTTTGGAATGATGTTGCTGATTTTGCATACAGAGGTATATATTACTACCACAAGATATGGTGGGATCTTTCTTTCTTCATAACCTATAAGAGTGGATGTCATAAATAATAGATGTTGTATAATTTCTGTAGGAAGCACACATAATATGGTAATATGCTGATGCATGAAAGGATTTTTGGAAGCTGTCCTCAAGAGATTAATACGTAACCACCCTGATGGCTATTAAATTAATCATCGGCAGTGTCTTGTTTGTGCCCTCGTGGCTATAGGAGTCGCAGTGAGTGTCTATAGCGCTGCAAGTGCTTAGGTCAATGATGTTGTTCTCTACAAAATGTGTAGCCCTCATTTGTCTAGCTCACAGGTGGCACATTTTCCCAGCAAATAAAATAGAATACTGTGGCGGTACATCTGATAAAATTAGCCCGGGAACAAGGACGCTGTCACCTTCATAAGCCTTCATAGTGTGAATTGTCTTTCTGGTGCACTTTCTAACTTTTTGGTAAAATCTCCAGCGGTGCTCTAAATCCATACCCTTGTGTTGAATTAAATGAGCCGCGTCAGCATCCTTCGCCTTGGATGGCCGCACCGCTACCTTTCACTGCCCTCCACTGCCCTCTACTGCCCTGGAGTCAGACTGCACCTCATAAATGCTGCAGAAGCTTCACCTGTGAGAGTGATTAGACTTACAGGCATCTTCTTTTAATGCGTGAGACTGCGAGAATGTGTTGAGGGTCTGTGCTTGACGCAAACCTGACATTATACTGTAGGCTTCCCAGGGTCAGCAAATGTGATAAAGCCTGCATATGTCTGGTGCACAACACCTGAATGTGGAACCTTGATACTGTACAATGGGACTGGCTACTGTAAGTCTCTGTTTTGCTAATAATTGGTCGTTTAGAGATAGATATAGCATTCAGCAATATACTATACTGCAATGTTACGGTTGTGAGTTCAGAAATATCAATAACAAGTATTGGTTGTGCAACATGTAATTATTTACTTTTGATGTACCCATTTCATTATGTTACATATAAGCATTTAGATCAAGGCCATTCTAAATAGATTTTTAAATTAGTAAATTCACTAAATTAATGTACAGCCAAAGATCTTTCAAGATATATTGCACAATTTAGCAAATAACGGACTTGTGCTCTTCAGGCAAAGCTTAAGGTTATTAGCTACTCAGACTAGATACTCAAACTAAATGAATCAGCACATTACTGTGCCTTTAAAGACACTTTAAGGCTGGGATATAGTTAGGTGTTTGATAAATTAAAGAAAATATGAGCCAATGGATAAATACAAGATATATGATAAGTAAATGCAATAACAATATGTGATAATAAGTCTTTTATCTAAGCAGGCTATGAAATAATAAAGCAATCACGCCGTCCCTGTTATTAGGATCTGATCTGAGGGCTGTGTTCAGCCTAGCTTCATCAACATGAAATGATGTAGATTTATCAGTGATGTTGCTCATTAATGGCGTTGCCATCGACAACATGAAATCAGTTCAGAGAATTATTGGGTGATGAAGCTGCTTGGCTGTTTTATTATTATTATTTATTTAAAAAATCATAATCTCAAACATGATTACTGTTATTTGTGTTTTTCTCTGTAGTATTCCGTATTCCATATCCAGAGAGTTGGGCTCTATATGTGGAATGATATTGGTTTGTGCCCTTCCTACAGTTGGACTGGTGATTCACAGCTTATTGCTTTGTTTGAAACCCATTTCCACGCTTGGAATGGGTGTGCTTGGTGGCAGATGCCTCCATACCGACCACAGGATGAGCACGCACGCACACATGCACACACACATGCACGCACACACACACATGCACACATGCACGCACACACACACATGCACGCACACATGCACGCACACACACATGCACGCACACATGCACGCACACACACACATGCACGCACGCACACACAGGCACGCACATGCGCACACATGCACGCACACGCACGCACATGCACCACCAACGGCCAGACTCAAATCAGGCCTCCATCAGCTATGCTTGTCTGTCATGCAGCTATTGATTTACAGGGCCGGTTATGAGCTGAGTTTTGAAACCACCGCTGTAGTTTTATAGAAACATGATCAACATGATCACTCCCTTTTGTGTAGCCTTCAGCAGGTGCCAGACTTGGCACAGACACTCAATCAGCCAGGATTCATTGGTGCAATATGCAAGCGTGTAATGTATGTATGACCCACATGGGCTGTGCTCTCTGCTCAGGCTGTCAATCTAGCCTGCTGGTTTGTCTTAACTTGGCTCACGTTGTGTTGTGAAAAGGCTAAATATCAGTATTGGAGCATTTTGCATGTCTGGTGTGACAGTGTGCTGTTGACCTATTTTTAGAAATGTTGTTGATATGACACATAGGCCTGTTACATCAGTACTCACTGAGCGACCAGTACAGTGACTGATACTGTTTGGCCAGACCTCCACTGCACAAGTCTTATTAGTCTAAAGAACCGGGATACAGGGATATTTTTTCAATTGAGTTGACTAAATTACAGAAACTTTTTACTTTAGAGTTTATTTAATATGCATAGGCTAATCGTGCACAAATGGTTATGGTTTAACCAATCACAACGAACTATTGGTGTTACAACCTATTGTTTACATTCTGCAGTACATGCCAGATGGAAAGCATTTGTATAAATACCAAAGAGTCTAAATAATCAAAAAACTTTCTGTGATATTTTGATATTTTTGATATTTTGATATCAAAAATGATATTTTTTTTTATATATTATGTTTCATATTTATACGTATTGGTAGTGAATATACTGTACCTAATTATGTTTATTCTTGAATTAATTCTATGAATTAATAATTATTTATTTAACCATTCCGTCTGTTATTCGCTGCAAAAGCTATATCTAAATTAGTGTGATAATCTTGGTTTTAGATTTAAAATCTAGTTGGACTTGTTTCTAATATAAATGGCTTATCTAGTGACTTCGTTTAGGTGAATGTGCACTTAATTAAAGAAATCTTATCAAGTGAATTTCACTTACTGCATCAGCAGCCGGTTTAGCTTGTTCTAAGCATTAGTAAGCTCACAACTAATATATTTGCTATATATGCTTATATTTGATAGGGCATTTTTTGTCATTTGTGTCTTTTTTATGTTTAATAAATTCAATGGAATGATGTGACGTTTCAAAGTGGGAAAGATCTATGTGTAAAAGTGTAAGTCTACCATGGCGACAGCAACCAAAAAGCACAATTTGGACACTGCAGTACTTGTACTGTATATTATTTGGTAATATATCTAAGAAAGATGATGTGCTGACCATGGAAATTGTTAATCAATATTCTTAATACTCTAAAACTGTGTGTAGACCTTACTCTATCATTGAATACTATTCACATTTACTTATCAGAAGTAGGGCTGGGTGATAAAACGATAACAATACCTATTGCAAAACATTTTTCCTCGATAACAATATAACAAATGTTTAATAATTGTTTGATTTAAATCATTTTAATTACGAATGAAGCCAAACTGCTAAATACCAATCGATGCATGCAAAAATAAAACGGCCACCCAAGAGTATATGAAATGCAATCGAATGGATGGATAGACTTCCACGTAGAATGGCCTGCAGCCTGTAGACTTAGAAATGTTATTTACACTTATTGTGATAATCATCAATATCGACTGACATCGAATGACATTTTTTTATTGTGAGAAAATGTTTGACCATATCGCCCAGCTCTAATCAGAAACAATTTATCTTAAACACACACAGCTTATTTCTAAAGCCAACTTTCTAAGAATACTTAGGTCAACTGGTTTTACCACTAAGTATTCTTAGAATGTTGTAAATTCTTAGAAAGTTGTAATGCTGTCAATTTTAGTAATTTGTAGTGATTTAGGTCTAGTAGACCCTTTATTCCCACCCTTTCCTTTCCCTTTCTGCCAAAACAGGCCTTATTGTGAACGCCCTCTGGGGAAATTTTCTGATAAGGGTTTTTATGGATAATTGTACCTCACTAAGACTTTTGAAGGGGACACAATACATCAAAATGCATTGTGAAGCATTTGTTGTTGTGAGCGGTGTTCGCCACTTTATTTACCTTCCTATTTACAAAGCCAGGGCTGTGTAGAAGTATCGGATTATTTATTCAGCACGCACAGAGAACGGTAAGATAGTGAATAAGAGTATTATCTATACAGTTAGCTTGCAATAGCTGACTACACCTTTAATGTGAGTATTTGAATGGTATGTTTACAGGTGATGTATGTTGACAAATGCTGATGACACCCTGCTCACTAACGGAGTTCCGTTGAGAGCTAGCCTCATGAGACTATCTCACGATGTTCGCAATCTATTTAATTTTGCAGTAAGTCTCAGTTTGGAACACCTCAGCAAAAAAAAGTGTTTCCATGTTATTGGTACAACTGTTTGTTGGTCAATCAGTGGCTACTGCAGGCTACTGCGTACAGCGTACACTGTAGGTTATGTCTTCCATAAGGTGATGTCTTCCGCATGCTATTTTTAACCATACTGATTGGCTGAGACAACTCTAAGATTTGCAAATGTTCTGTATGTAAGGATGTTGGATTCAAATGTATTAACACCAGCATTATGACAAACTCTTTTGAGTCGAAGGGGTCCAAACAGATTCCTGCGGGGAAATTAAATTGGAGCGCACAAGATCAGGACGGTCCCACAAGTAGAGATTGAGTGCACCACGATTCGCCCCGGGGGGACGGGGGAGCAACGTACCCGTTCAGGAGTGTCCGTGGCTCTCCTTTGCCCTCAGTCTTACATGGTGTGGCGTTCACACAGCCGGGAGCACAGAAGGACTCTCGGTCACAGAGCGTCTCTGGAGTCGTGCTGCTCCTGGGAATCCTGAAAGGACAGAGCTCCCAGCCATTGGGGCAGCTGCCAGACTCCGATGAATGGCTCGACTCCATTAAAAAGGGCAACCTACTGAATCCCTGGGTGACGCTTTAGTGCTGCTGCAGTGCAGTTAAGATGAGAATGTCACAATGACATTTGCGCAGGTCTTGCGACCCTCCTCAGATCTGCGCTCCAGACAATACCGCTTTGTGAGTTATGCTAAACAGGGTCTGGTAATACTTCCACATGGTTCTTGCTATATTTGAGACAAATGCTATACGTAAGGAAAATAAAATAATATATTGTTACTTATTGTTGTTGCACACTGCTGCATAAACACAGCATAATACATGACCCACAAGATGCTAACCCTAAAAGTATGGTTAGGGTTAGCATTGCTATTTCCCATTGACTGTATAACCTTTTGTACTGCCTAAGAAACATAGGCTACTTCCTTACAAACTCATGGTTTTATTTTTAGTTTTCATTTCGAACATAGTCTATCCTGCTTGTTTTGGAGAAGCGCTGCATTCTTTCACATTTTCTTGTACAATTTCACTTTGGATTAAAAACAAACTTCTAGAATGAAGTTAGAAGGCACTGATGAAGATGGTCAGGTTCCAGTTAGAAAACTCCTCATTAAAGGAGCCTTATTGGCTGGCCAATTTGGCTCTGTGGAATGTCTGGCAACAGAGCCTCTGTGTATTCATATATGCTGCCGTTGCATCTGCACACATCAGAGTTAATGGATGAAGCAGGCCTCAAAGGGACCATATTGGCTACAGGTTGGCAGTGTTTGGCACCCTTCGCCGCTGCGTTGCAAAGACGTGTTGTCAGGCTAAGGTTTGTCTTATCCACTGTCAACGACCTGCCTCACGTGCCCTCGGGACCGTATAATTGGACCGTTCCACGGTGGTCTCTCTCAACGGCATGGCGGCTGGATGCAGTGTGTCCGGGTGGACAGTCTCCTCGGTGTGTGCGTTGGCCTAACACAAAGTGTTGTGAATAAATCAAAGTAAGGATGATGGCTTTAAAGCGTGCGTTATCCCATCTCTGTCTGCCTCGGTTTTAATGCTTGAAGATATTCTTAATAATGTTTTCGTTGAACAGATTGGCATTACAGCGTGAATAATTAATCCCAGGTTATCTGTAATTGTCAAATATATTTACTACGTGAGCAGGTCTGATGGAAATCTGTTCAGTCATTTAATCTGCACTTGCATATCCTCCTGTGAAAGGAGAGAAAATGATGTGTACATACAGAACGGTATAAAGGTTTGCCTGGTTGGACCCCCCGCTCCGTCAAACCCTCCCTCGTCAATCTTACTGCGGAAAGCTCAGAGGAATCCATCTGGGCCTGTTTTGTGCCTTTGTGATGCTTGACAGCGCAAATAGAACAGAGTGCATAATGGTCACCTGGAGACAGAACGAGCTGAATTTCCTCCGGCCCGCCGAGAGAGCTTCCAAAAACATGTCTCCCCTCTTGCCTGTTACTGCAAAACAGAGGCGCCAAGGCTGGTATTGACTCATATTCCGAGGCTGAGTGACTCCGTGATTGACCTGAGGATAAGTTCTGAGGGAGGTGGCAGGTATTCACCTGGCAGTCTGGAAATAAGGATATGCAGTGAAGGTAGAGATGACCTCTTGCGTTCAGCTCCGTTGCCCTGCCAGCGCTGGAGCTTTCTATTTGATTTCTCTTTCTTTTGTGCAGTGTTGTTTTGCCTTTGGGTGCAATTGGCAGCTCAAAAGCCCTGCTGGCCCAACCATATTTACACTCTCAGACCCTCAAGTCTACATCGGGGTTCAAGCAGGCGGTCAACAGCTCATCATCGAACACTTTTCATTACTCAGGTTCACTGAAACAATCTGGAGGAGCGGAGCATTTAGCGCCTATTGTAATAACCGCTCTCAATTCAGCATGGGAACAAAAGCTAATCAGAGATTGACGATCTCCAAGGTGAAAGATTTCACAGTATCAAGTGGAGTACAGTTTTTTTTTTTTTGGGTTACTCGTGATGGGAAACAGCCATGAATAGCGGAAGCTAGTGTGCGGTCCATAGCCAGATGCTGAACAGATTGTGCCTTACACGTGGCGCTCTGCACATCAGCTGTTAATCCAAATCTTAACCGCGCCCAAAGGAGAAGACAGTCCCAGTCTCTCTCAGCAGCATTCGCTAGACTTCACTAGCAAGCCAACAACAACTGTTGCAGATTTCCTCTTAATTCTATTTAAACACCAGCTACTGCAGCTAAACACCGCAGCTACTCCAGGTGAAAGTGTCACAGCCATGTGCTTGCTATACTTGCAGTTGGGTAATTGCGAGGGCTAGGCTGGGTACAAGGATGAACGGCAGCCATCTGTGGGCCGATGGTGGTGCATGCCGTTTTCTCTGACGCACAATAATAACCTTTCAGTTTAACAATTTCACAGACGCTTTTACCCAGAGGGGCCTAACAAGGAGTACAGATCAGGGGTGAGATGTGTACGGGTAGGCCAACTCGGGGCCTCAAACCCCTGACCTTCCGGCTGGTGCGACGGCCTGTGTGTTCAGTACCAATCATGTTCAATTTGTAGCCTCCATATTGCCCCCTCTCCCCCCACCCCACCAGGATGTAGGAAATAGCTGTTGCTCCTCCTGTGTTTGGCCTAGCTTGTAATTAATGAGAGCATAAGCAGAGCTTTGCTAGCCGGGGTAGCTTACAAGGCGTTTGCAGCTGCAATCAGCCTCTGTGTTCTGCGTTCTGCACGGGGGTGGGTGTGATCGTGCATGAGAGTGACAACCAGGAGGAAACACTAGCGTTGTGTTCACGCCTGCAGGTGGAAGGATTAGGCTGCAGTCTAGTATTGTACAGTACAGTCACAGTAACAATACAGTAACAATACAATACAGTCTAGTACGGTACAGTAACAATACAGTACAGTCACAGTAACAATACAGTAAATATAGTACAGAAACAATGCAATACAGTAACAATACAAAACAGTAACAATGCAGTAACAATACACTACGATACAGTAGAGTATGGTACAGTACAGTAACATAACAGTACGGTACATTATGGTACAGTACGTACATACTGGAGCGCATACGGGCCCAGGAACGTCATGCATGTGTGAGCGCACATGCACTATTGCACATTACTGGGCCCATACGCACGAATAAGGCAAGTGTATGTGTGTATTAAAAACATGCTGTCCGATACCGCTGACGATAACAAAGCCACAGTGTGGAAGATTCCACTAGAAAGTGTGTGTGTGTGTGTGTTGGTTCATAGAGCGCTACAGATGCTGACAGCTTAACTCCAGCAGCGGAACACAGGAACTCTTCTGTGATGCCAACAAGCAAATAGAGAGAGATCGCGCACGCACACACACGCACACACACACACACACACACACGCATACACACGCGCATGCACACGCACACACACACACACACACACACACACACGCATGCACACGCACACACACACGCACACATACACACACGCAGACAAACAAGT
Organism: Typhlichthys subterraneus; assembly: GCA_027564835.1. Lineage (NCBI taxonomy): Eukaryota > Metazoa > Chordata > Actinopteri > Percopsiformes > Amblyopsidae > Typhlichthys > Typhlichthys subterraneus. The sequence goes on along the minus strand of JAODUH010002744.1, from coordinate 2,499 downwards.
GGTGAATGCGTTTCTCCACTGCGCTCAACACTTTAGCCTGCAGTTGTGAGGATCAAGCACGCCTACATCCTTGTTATGTAAAGCCAGAGTGGAGGGAGTACGGGGCGCTGAAGGGCCTGCGTCCCCCAGACTTGTTTCTAGCGATCAGAGCGCACAATCTCATTGTCAGAGCGCTTCTCTCAAGCGCTTATTGTTGCTAGGTTACAAAAGACATCTTCTAGCGCTTCCGCATTACTTACATTACAAAATGATAGCAAATACTTTCTAATGATAGAAAGACACTGTCATGCATTTCAGTGGAAGCAACAATGGAGCGCTTCTGGTCTCTTGAGTGTTTTGTGTCACCAACAGCATTTTGCTGTGGAGGTTAGCTACAAGAATGGAAATATATTGTCATTGTCAGGAACAGTTTTTCCTCCAACACTGTTGACATTAACATTGCTGATGGCGTATGTCCCGCCCCCTTCTCTGCTTTAATTGGCTGGCAGAAGAAAAATGACTTGAGTGAGTAGGCAGCGGCCTAAAGTCAAACGTCAACAAGAAGGAAGACAAAGGTTTACAGGATTGGAATGACCCAGGTCTGAAACACACCTGCTATGTGAACTCTGGCAAACAGAGCCATGGTTGGTGGATCGTGGATTCGTTGAACCTCAAAACAGTTCCTGGAAGTTATTCGCAAATACTAGACACACACCTAGAAATGATATTGTAAATGTAAATCGATTAATTTATTGACTACTAATTAACAAAAATTGCAATTAATTGCAATTTAATTAAATAAATAAAACCTGTATTATCTATCACATAGTGATAGAACATTTTCTTAGGTTTAGGGCTCACAACAGACATATTATAAAACACACATAGGAAATGCAGATATATTACAAATAGCATTAAAAACAAACAATCCATAAATAAATATCGCTGGTTTATTGATTCAATTTGCCCACCAAGCACTTCCTGGAACTGTTTTGTATCTAGATGAACCATGTTGAAAATGTCAGACTCTCTCTTCTACATGGCTCTGGTTACACCTATTGACTGGAACACATTGCCTGCATACTGTAGTTGTCGAGGACAGAAAACTGTTATATTTTGTGGGGGAACTGTAGCTCCAGTTTGCTTTGATGTGAGGCTGAATATGTCGACGACTGCACCAAAAATGTTCTTTGGCAAAGTCTAATCTGGATTATCGACACTGCGGATGTAACCAGCAAGTGGAATAAACCTTTCTGTTTATTGGTGCAGATAATATTTTGTCTCATCCCATGGGCCATGAAGGCAACTTCAAACACCCTACAGTCTGCAGACGACAAGGTGGAACACTAGTGAGACAGCATATTGTAGAAATATGTAAACATGTCATTCAGCTCAGTTCAAAGCAAAGTTCACAGAAATGTGATCTTAAATACATCGTTGGTATGCTTGGTACTAGAGAAGATACCTCATGATGTCTCCCATTTTGTTTTTGCATTTATTTACATATGTACAATTTGCATATGCGCTGCGGGGACCCATAACACCCTTTGAGGTGGGATTATAAAATAATGCACCACTTTGCAATATCTCTTTGCAGTCTGCCATTGCTGACCGTTCTGTGTGTGCTCTGATCCTATGTTCCTTCAGCCCTGGCTCTGTAAATGGAAACACAAACAAAGTGTTGGCAATGAGTCTCTAATGTGGGCATAGACGTATATTTCAGGGGGGATGCAGGGAATGTGTCCCCCTCGATATTTAGAACAAGTGTATTTGACTGCCGGACGATATATTAACGATAACATTTGAATTTGATGACATATGAGCATACGAAGTGCACCGATGAAAACCAGCCAGATCCTCGGGTGATTTTTAATGGATATGACGTACGGTTCCGTTTCCAGCCCATAAAATGCAAATTTTTCAAAAAACATGAATTTTGTTAATGTTAACACCAGCATTGATGTGTCTCATCCAGTGTTGGGGGTAACGCGTTATGTAATATTACGACTAAAGTGAGTAACGGAGTAGTTAACGCGTTAGTCTTTGACATTCAGTAATATTATTACAGTTATTATTAAGGAACGTGCGTTACTGGTCACAGTCAGTGAATTCAGCGATCGGCTAAAGCCCCCTAATACAAATAGATGCAACATCAATTTCTGCGGCTTGGGCACGCAGGGTATTCCTTTGATCTACGTTGTGACTCGGACACTATAAGCTAGATTGCTATATGTTCAGCCGGGTCCGGACATGTAGCGGAGGCCAAGAGCCTTTGTAATCGAGCAAGAGACAAGAGCGGGTGTTGGATCTTTTACTAATTGATGATGTTTATCTGTAAGCGGCTAACAGTAGGCTAACGGGAAAACGCAGAAAATGCAACTGCATTGTACGTCTTTGCCAATGTTATATGAAAGATTGTGACCAAGAGAGAGAGAGAGAGAGAGAGAGAGAGAGAGAGAGAGAGAGTGTGAGAGAGTGAGAGTGAGAGAGAGAGTGGGAGAGAGAGAGAGAGAGAGAGAG
>JAODUH010002743.1:0-11824 GCA_027564835.1 Typhlichthys subterraneus | reverse complement strand
GGCAATTGTTGTGAATATGGAGAAGGCGTATGCTCTCGGCTTCAGGTCACTAGGTGGCAATGTTCCTACTGTTATCCACCTTTCCAGCAAGTGTGCTACTGCTAATAGGTAGGCTACGTGGTTTGTTTATGACGTAATCGAATGTAATTTCTGACGGATTCAGTTAGGACACGGTGTAAGAAGTGTGGCGTAGGAAGACAGTAACTCAATGGAGGTGAAAGAGGAAACATTAATGGCCAAAAAGAATGCCTCCTTGGAATTACTGCTGTTGTAGTCCAATATGTTGAAATAAACATATATTGTAATGTTCTGAATGTATCCCATATCCCATAACAATCCCATAACGTTGTTGTGTTTTTACTTATGTTTAAAAATATCAAAATTAATATAGTTTATATATAGTTTTCATGACCGGCAGTGCAATATCACATTTTGTCAATATCGTGCAACCTTAGAGCGTGTGCATGTGTGTGCATGTGTTTCTTTGTTGTACGTGAAGCCTGTACATGGCAGGTCTATTGGCCTTAGCATCTGGTGACGACAGTGTGCACTTTAATGCGTGCACACACACACACACACACACACACACACACACACACAGACACACACACAAAATCTATCTCCTTGGCTTTCTCTTTTCTATTTCTATTGCCATAGGTCAGTACCATATAAGGCCAATAAGGGCCTTCCAAGAATCTGTCATCATGACAATGAGGGTTACCCTCAGAAACAGAAGAGTGTGTGTGTGCGTGCGTGCGTGCGTGAGTTTGTGGCCGTGTGTGTGTGCATTTGATAAAACAGAGAGAATGATTGGTGTGTATCTGCTATATTAATGCCATAGGTGTGAAACCTTACTAATATTTTCCAGACCTGAAACCAAAAAGGTAGAGAAATCTATCTCTAAATCGGTCCATATTGCCTAGCAACCAGCACACACTCATAGAAGCAGACAATCTTCGCATTGGTTGCTATCAATGCTAGAGAGAGTCGCACCATCTCCGTTCATGGACCGTTTTTTTCACAGCAACGGAGCCTCAAAATACTTAGCCTAAATAAATAAAAAATAAATAAATTCTATTTTAAATGTAAATCGGTGCATTTATTGACTACTAATTACCAGCAAATTAATCATCTACCACTACAATAATGATATTGTAGGATTATTGTTACAGTTACTGTTACTACTGCTAGAAGTGGTGCTATTGGCAACTACTAATTCTACTGCTTCTATTGTTACTTCTGATTATTAATATTTCTTTATTACTTAAAGGCAGGGTAAGTCATTCTTGCTATTGCTTGCTACTTTATTGTTGGCTTGGCAACTAAATATGTTATACCATATGTGATAGGGGGACCCTGTGCCAAGGGGTCCTCTGAAGACCTCTGCTGTGCACTCTTTTCCTCTCTCCTTGTCTCTTTTCCTCTCCTCCTCTATCCTCCTCTCCTCTCCCCTCTTCTTCTCCTCTCTCCTTCTCCTCTCCTAGAAGGAAGATTGAAGAATCAACCAGGATTTTACTGCATGCAAAACTTAGGTTTAGTGTGTTTAGTGCATAAGAATATCCTGAAGAAAATACACACACACATACACACACACACACACACACACACACAAACAAACTCTTAATACACTCATTAATATTTGTCTCCTCTCCTCTCCTCTCCTCTCCTCTCCTCTCCTCTCCTCTCCTAGAAGGAAGACGGAACAGTCAACCGGGATTTTAAGAAGACCAAATCTAAAGTGCAAGTTACAGAGGCCTTCCACGACTTTGTTAAAGGAAATAATGACATCCTGGTGAGAGTCTGTGTTTGTGTGTGCATATTGTGCTCGTGCATGTGTGCACGCGTATGTGTGTGTGTGTGTGTGTGTGTGTGTGTGTGTGTGTGTGTGTGTGTAAATATTTGCACATCCGTAGCCATGACCTTTTGAATAGCTCAGATACAAGAGGAATGGAATCTAGAAATAGAACTGTCCAGCTCTCTTTTCAGCACACGCACGCGCGCACACACACACACACATACACAGTGACCTCAAACATCCGGGACCATTAAAGGGAAGTCCTTGGGCACTCCCTAGGTCTCTTTACACACACGCACGCACACACACAGTATTTGATCATTGTGTGTTGTGTTTTCCAGAACTGCTATCTCAGCAGGCTGAAGGACATTAGAGACACGTTGGAGGTATCCGCCTTCTTCAAAACCCACGAGGTAAAAGTAAAATAAATAAATAAACACATCTAGGTTTGTTTATTGCTGTGTGAATTGCATATCAGAGCATTGTTTATAGTTTGTAGTTTTATGAATGAACAGTTCATAGGGTCATACAGGTTTATATAGCTCTTAAAAGGTATAGTAAGCGATTGTAAGCTAACTTTTTGTCACATTCACCAGATATCTCGACACGGTTCGATAGCTTGCCGTTCTCTGTGAAAAAAGTAAGCAGGTACTTCTTCACCGACCTGGCTCCATAAATAGGAACACAAAGCGGTGCAGACCGCACACAACAACAATATCCTAGCCTTCGCAGTGCATTTCCAATGTGTGGGGCGGAGCTTCTGAGGGAGCACCTCCCCACACATTGAAACGCATTGCGAAGCCAAGGGCATTGTTGTTGTGAGCGATGTTCGACACATTGTTTATGTTCCTATTTACGGAGCCACACCTGATCCTTTTTTCAACACGTGCAGAGAACGGTAAGCCAGCGAAATGCGAGGAGATACTTGGTGAATTTGACTAAATGTGTATTCACTTACAATTAGCTTGCAATAGCTGACTATACCTTTAAGTCACATGAGCAAAAGCTGTCAGCATTTATTTCACTGGAGCTCAATATGGCCTTCCTAACCTCTGTATGTCAGCGTTGACCCTGCAGCAATTTGTCTGGTAAGCAGACAAACATTTGTCAAGACGATGCTGTCATGATGACGATGCTATTAATACAAATAAAAACAGTTAGCGTAGAATCCAGAATTGGCGAACGTTTGCGAACATATTTAAACGGTTTTGCGTTTGCATTGTGTTCACTGCGAACGTTTGCGAACAAAAGCAAACGGTTTGAGGAGGTGGTTTGAGGAGGTGGTTTGAGTCGTCAATTTTATTTTATATAGCCCTTAATCACATTGCAGTCTCAAAGGGCTTTACAACCTACATTTCACATAGAAACAAACAACACCATCCTTATCTTGCCCTCCCCCCTGGGCAAGGAAAAACTTCCATTAAAAAAAAGGGAAGAAACCTTGGGATGGAACCACAGAAAGAGGATGTTCTCGGCAAACACACGTTGAAGCTGGACAAAGGGTGACGGTTTAAATCTAATGTTTTAGGCATGTTTACACAAATCGTTCAAAATTAAAGTTCAAACCAAATATGTTCGTCACGAACCTTCACCACTGTTTGCCAATTCTGAACATACCTCTGCTTAGATGTACAAAAGTGACCATCTGGTGTTCTTCAGTTTGGGGTTTCTTAAATATTTGTTATTAACAAAATATAAGGTGCTCAAGACGGTGCCATATTTAAAAGCCTTACACTTGGCTATACAGACATGGTAATAATTAAAAACATACGCATTTCAGCCATTAAGGCCTTTGTCAAGGCAAATGATAATGGTTGCTTTTGGGCTGGACATTCGTTTGTTACCATGAAACTATAGCCAAGTGTAATTCTATCATCCTTTTGAGTGCCTCTGATTATGCAATTGATGAAACAAAGACATTTTTATATTTACATTTGAAATTACAAGCAACAATGCATGCACACAGTAGAGTACGCATTTGAACATACTTACATAGAACGGAAGATGCAGAACAATGAAAATGAATGACCACACTTGCAATGACCACACACACTAAACCTCCTTGTCAAACTGCATAGGAAGTGTGTGTATCAAAACAGGAAGTGAGATCATGTCCTAATGAAGGCCACACACACACACACACACACTCACACACACAAAATATAATCTTTTTTTTTCTGTCTGTCTCCAGGTGATTGGCAGTTCCTTGTTGTTTGTCCATGATAATAAGGGGCGGGCTAAAGTCTGGATGATTGACTTTGGGAAAACCATGCCTCTTTCTGACGGGGACGAGCTAAACCACAGAGCTCTATGGGTAGAGGGGAACAGGGAAGATGGCTATCTCTTTGGACTTGACAGTTTGCTGGACATTATCACATCCATGGCCAATTCTGATACTTGAGGTGTGACATTTTAGAATTGAACATTTGGACACATAGTTCATTACGTAATTCTGGGGACCACTTAAAGGACCACATGGGGTTCCCAAGAAACATTCCTTGCTCTTTGGATGGGCCTAACACTCTAACTGACTTTTTTTTTTGTGTGTATTTTGAACCCCAATCTGTTTTCTGTATATGTAAGGGGCAATGTTGTTTTGTTCCTAACATGTAAAGGCAGTTAATTTTCATTGCAAACCAACTACATTCTTATATTTATCCATTCATAACTAGAAAATTCCATCTTGAAAAACAGATTGCCTTCTACACACTGTTGGACTCCAACGTGAATTCCTTTTCATCAGATAAACGGAAGTTGTATTTAGAACTGAGAGTGTAGCACTGTCAGAACTCGCTGTGACCTCTCCTTTTCCACTGGACCTTAAATTCAGTCATGTGGTCAAAAACTGAGCTCTATTTACATCACATTACATCCATTGATTGTTAGCGATTGTACAGTTGTTATAATGATTTTACTGTTTCCATGTATGTGTTTTAACAGAAAGAAAAACCAGTAGTTCTTCTCACTTCTGTTTGGCCATTAATGCCCACAGCTGTAGATGCAGCCTTTTTCAAAACTCCATACATCTGCTCTGACATCTTTAATGGTTCTGTAATAGCTAATTGTGTCATATTATCATAATGGTTTACACACAATAGCCAGGTGAGATTACATGTCTCTGTCACTTTGTTGGGATATACAGTATATAGGCATGAGTAGTTTCTTTATGTTTTTTAATAGAAGCTTTTTATTAACATTGTTTTGGTACTTGCATGGTTTGTGGAACATGCATTGCCATGAACAATGTGCAAAAGACAACATCTAATTTAAACTATATGGTGCCTTATAGTTACCATGCCAAGTCATTCGACCTGAAATGTGTTGCTTCCTTCCTAATGTTTAGACCCCTTTTGTTTCAATTGTTCAGTTTAGTTTTAGTATTACATCAATGCACATGTATTATCTTCATAGTTCACAATTTCTCAAACGTTCTATTTAAAACATTTAAGAACATTTAATTGTATTGCCCTATGTGTTTGTTTGAAATATGGGATTTTGAATTTTAGTCTCACCGTGGATATTCTGTGGTAAAACTGAATATTTTACCACTTCAGGTAATTAGAATATGTTACTAACATCATTAGCATTCCTCTTTCAAAGCAAAAAGCACAGCTATTTTCAAACTAATGAGAACACAGAATAGGCTACTTTCTTAAATTTGTATTTCTATCAGAAGTGCAACCAAGCTAATTTTAAGGTGAATACAAACATATCTTTGCTGACATAATATGACATGTTCTTAGTGAATAGTGACATTATAGGGGCATTTATTTAAAAGTGTATACCTCATTGTTTGCAGTGATCTACAGTAGAAAGAACCATTACTAAACGTACAACATGTTTTTTTTTTTCTATTTTTGTTCCTTTTTCCGCCATGATTCTGTATCTTTATTTTGTGCCTCCTTAATTCTCTTGATATTTCCCCTAGTGACATGGTTGTGGTTTTTGATTTCAGACATTAATGTTATTCATGTGTGATTCCACAATGAAAATATCTGTCAGTGTAGTGTTTTTCAGCATTGATTTTATTGCTTTGTGCATTGTTGTCATTGTTACGCACGCATGCACACACACACACAATAGGTCTGTCAGGTGGAAGAAGTCCTGTCTGTCTGTCTGTCTGTCTGTCTGTCTGTCTGTCTGCCTTGATAGCTAACATTCTTTTTTTCGACTTACAGTATCTAGGTGACTGCTTGGTTCGATATATTACATTCAAATCTCTTCTTGCCGCAATAATAATATCCCTTTGTAGAGAGAGGGAACAAGATGGCATTCAAGGAAAAACAGAGGCAAATTGGGAGTTAAAGGTTTTCAGGACTTAATTTACTTTCTCTGTCAGGTTTGTGGATCAAAGTAGCCTAATTTTGTACAGAGAGCAGCGTATCAAAGGTTCTACAGAGGGCACACATTGGTCTACACTTTATACATCTCCAAAGGGAAATAAAGGTGTCACAGCAAAACAATAAATCATAAAATATTGGTCATTGGGAACAATTAACATGGACAGGCATCTACAAAAGATAAAACTAATTTATCCTGCTCTGAACAAATGTTTAAACAAACATTTGTTGATTATCAAATATACACATATCTTATAAAGAAAGCTGTAACTTATGATATTTAGGGCTCTAGGCTACCCGTAGACTTATTAGCCTACACTATCTGGGTGATAATTAAAAGCCTACTTCACTTCATTTAATTGTTATCATAAACCCACACTGGACAAAAAAAAGTTCTTCTGTGGGTTGTAATATTTGAATAGGGCGACCTCTTGTGTTCAATCAAATTCTAGCACCACGTATGCAATTCTACAGCTCTAGTAAAAAATTAACTTTTTTAACCTTTTGGTTAATGCAACATTCCATGTGCAGACTTGTTTCTGGACCATATACAGTCTGTTCTGGACACATAACCACCATTTCTTGCCAGCTCAATGTGTGCACGTTTTGTAAAGAAACAATACACAATGGTTGTGTCGTTATTGTAATTATAATGCGATATGAAATGCACAAATGCATCTAATTTACAGGACCATAACGTTTAGCAACAAAAAAGGCGATTGCGCCACACCGATAGCATGAAGGGTAGGCAAAACATAACCAACAGAAGATGGCAGCAACGTCTCATTGTAGGCCACACACGGCACGTGTATTAGCAAAGGGAACAATGGCCCATGAAAGAGTGCGCATTATTCTTTTCTCACATATTTTTATTTATCTAAGGAAAAATAACAAAATTAATGAAGATGGGCTATTTGAGTAATCAATTTAAACTGTAAATATAATACGTGTATAAATAAGGGTATAAAAATATTCGAACGAACTGTTCAACAATGCACAATGGGGCTGGAAGTGTCAGCTTGCGGTTTGGTTGCACAAAGATCTGGCAGAGAATCGACCAATGACAAGCCACGTTATATCCACCACGTCCTATTAACAGATAGCACCGTTTAGATAACAACCAATAGGAATAAAACATGGGCGGGAGAGACGCGCCAATACGCAGAGCCATATATACACAAGTTGGGTCAAGTTTTACTATGAACTTGGTTCAAATGCGCAATGTAGCCACCTTTGTGAATTGCACATGGCTGAAACATTGATGAGGTGCTACCGCACTCTATTTCAGTCAACATTGGTTGCGGTTTACATATTTATACAACTAGTACAAATAATGGCCCCATAGTATGTACTGACAAAGGAGTTAAACATAGGCATCAATTGGGTATGGCAAGGTATGGCAGCAGCCCTATATGGGATCAGCTTTAAAATAAATAATAGAATATCACTTGGATCAAGACTGCTTTCCTTCTCGTCAGAATGTCTGATTGGTTGGTAGAACAAGGTTATTACACAAGCATTAAACTTAAGGTCATTAACGATTTCTCTGACTATATGCCCCATAACTTGATGAAGGTACATAAGTATTCATCAGAATGTAGGAAATTTAATGTTTGATGCCAAAAAATTCCTGTGGGACGTCATGTCAACTTGCCATACCTTTGCTTTTGATGAAACAACTGGATCTAACCTAGTTTTATCTGGCTGCGTTCGGGACAGTGGAACGTTTAGCCTACATTCAATTAATGCAAATGACAGTGGATTGAATGTCATATTACACAACTGAGGAGCTTGGCTGTGAGTTCACATTAACATGGCAATCGTGCCTTTGAGGATGTGGATGTTGCCTTACAGCTGAAAGTTATAGATGCACAAGATGATAGTAAACAGTGGGATTCCACAATCATCTTGTGCATTTTTTATCGTACAACCCATTCTGTGCAGTAGCCAAATAATTATAAGAGCAACTTTAGAGCTCAAACTTGTGAAGAAGTATGTGTCTACACTTATATGATGAACATATTATGACATTAAAATGTCATGCATTAAAGATTGGGAGGAGCAGATCATTCAGGTGAAACTACACTTATTATATTTCAAATTATCGCAGTAACACACCAACAGTACGCATGATGCTATGAAGTTAAATGTTCAGCTATAAGTTGGGGGAAGGGAGGGGTGGCCGTTTCTGCACAACACCTGATTGGTCGAACTTTGTCGATGCAGGTCTCTAGTGATACATTGGTAAATAACATTTTGACCTCATGGTGAGGCGCAGTGAAAGGTTTGGATTAACGTTGACAGTCAATCGCCTAGCGGGGCAATAAATAAACTGTATTTGCTGGTAATAATATGAAAGCACTGTGAAATGTGTTCAAAATGATTAGGGTACTGAAATATTTAGCTGATTTTTGTTCCCTCTTTGATCCCTTGAAAGATTTGAAGCGATAAACAGCGACGGAAGGGGCTATCTGCACAACTGCTGGTGAGTTTTTTAATCGATTTGAATTACTTATTACCTAATACACGTTATTTTTTTACCATATCCTTATAGTATTGCACCGATTATCTCAAATCTAGTCAATGCTACATTTTCCAACCTGCATGCCAAAACGTTGCATTATCACTGTTGTGAAAAGTTCGACGTGGCTGTACAGCAGTATTCTTTATCCCACATATCACAGCCATATTATAGAATTATTTTAAAATATGTAGTTGGTTATATGAATTTGGTATTGTTTACGATTAACTTTTAGTGTGTTTTGTTATTGCATAGCAAGTATGGCTGCACGCCCACTGAGGCGTCAAAACATTTCCCCAGCGATGCCTGCAAGGGTTGTCAATAGCACAGCTTATAACAATTATAGTTGTATAACAGATGTGAGATGGTAGGAAAACATCGGGAATGTTCCCATAATGCCGTGGATTTCGTGGGTAACGTGACGGACGTGTGCGTTCGGCTAGTGGAACGAATTACCCCATCCCCCTATAGATAGTCCCACAACGTGTCATGTCAGTTTTTGCAATGATTTTTCTTTTGGGTCGATTGTGAAACTATGTAGCTTCTCAGATGTAGTAGTCTAATGGAGTCATATTCACGTTTCCTGTTGGTGATTAATACTCGATTGTGCATACAGTTGTTCAATCAAGAACGATGACAGTCTACTTAAGATCAATATAGATTAGCCATACAAAGTACAAAGCCAGCAGGAAGGGGTGCGTTAGCTTTTATCTGAAGCTACAAAGCGAGCACTGCCACCAACACGCACACACAGACTTGGAATGAGGATGCCTGGTTATTTTCGTTCTGTAGCGGGTCCAAGTTCATGTGCAACACGACGACAATACAGCACCACAGCTGAGAGGCTTGGGTTACCATTCCACAAATTCTGTCTCTTTTTATTTTGTAATATCACTTCTCTCTTTTGCATGGCACATATGCTGTATATCCATTTCACTATTGTGTTCTGGTCTTTGCAAGCCCCTCACACCATATGCATTTTAAATACATAATAGAGCCTACAAACGTAGTTACACAAAGAGGAAGTTGCTCAAAGTATTTTGTCATACTCATTATAGTGGTGCGAATGAGAAACAGAATGTCATAACAATTATGCATGTTATGATAAAATCATATAATTTGGTAGAACGGCATTCCAACAAAATGTGCATATTGAGCCGTCGAGAAATTTAAATATATCACCCATGGCAACCATTTTTCAAAATGGCCGCTAGTCGTATTTGGTCATACTGTTCATTATTCCTGTTTTCCTGCATGTTGGCCTAATTGATTATTCGGTGCTTGTTGTAACAGAAAGTGTGTTGTGGTTCCAGCCATGTGTTTGGCTATGATGATAATATTATTATTATTATTATTATTATTATTATTTCCAAATTAACCATTGGCCAATCATATTGTTGTGACAGTTGTGTGGTGTGTTGTTACACAACTGTTCATAATTGTTTATATTGGGTTGAAGGAGCAGGTTTGCCACACCCATGCTTTTGCCATCAAGCGTCTAAATAAATATTTATGTGGAACTTGTATGTCACCCCTAGATTACTAGGTTACTATGTGCGAACTAGTAAAGCCCTGCAGTAGAATGGATGAACCACCTTTTTGTTAGAAGCGTTTGATTCCGGTATTAATAATTGGCACGGGAACACTTAGTACTACTGATAGGCAGGCCTATTGGTAGTGAGCTCTCTGATTCATGGAGGTGTGTCAATGGAAGAAGCAAGGGGGAACGAAGAGCTTCATGGCGAAAATGTGATTAATAGATCTTTATTTCTGACTGTGTGTTATTCACTGATTTGTTGATTTGACTAGTACTTCCATTACAAAGTGAAGGACTGATAGGCTAACCCCGCACCACCGAGTGCACGTGCACTTGCTTGTGAACAGAAATAGGCTGTGTGTGTGTGTGTGCTCTTGGTCATTCTGCCTTTTTAGCATATGATGTAGCATTTAAACTCTCATCACCTTGGAAATGGTGAACCAGTGCCAGTGCTACAAATAACTCTGCCACGCACACACACACACACACACACACTTTCATACCACTGCTGCACACCAACTCTTCTCACAGGAAGAGAAGAACCAGGCTGTGTGTGTGTGTGTCTTTATGAGTTCATTCCAACGTCCTCTCTCCAGACGCAGCATCCCAGTGTGTGTCGGTGTGTCTCACTGCAACCTTGGCTGCTTTTACTGATGCACACCATTGCTCCCCTCTCCCCAGTCATGGCAGCTGACTTGATCCTCTTGATGCGGGGCTTGACCAGGTTGGGCCAGGCAGTCGTGGAGGCTCAGACCACCACCATACGTGCTGGAACAGGTAAGCTGTTATATAACGGACACATTTATACTCTTAATGTTTGTTTTGTGTTTTTACATTATTTTTTAATTTTTTTAGACTAGATATTTTTCCCAAATCGGAGAAAAGGGTTTGATCTTTTTCCATGTTATTGTAATGATGTGATGTAGACTCTTTTTCTTTCTTTGTGCATTGGGAACTGAGACCAATATGTTCTACTGGCTGCAACATTATGATACAATAGCTTGTGGCTAATTATAGATAGGTTTACAATGGACTGTTGTGTGGGCTTGCTAATAACATTATTGTACTGTAGATAGTGTGGAACTACAGAGTCATAACTGTTTTGTGCAACAATAGTTTTATTTGAACATTCATAATCTTATTTGAACCTAAATTACATTGCATAATATGCCTGGCAACATTACTATGTTCGCATTGCAGGACTTCCCGTGGTTGATGCCGTGGCTGAGAACCTCCAAAGAAATGCTGAGCAAGGCATCGCAGCGGCCATGATGAAGATACAGGTATATGAGTCTGGGCAGTGTCCACGGAAACGGAAATGGTAGCAAGTACTTGCATGCGGCTATGGCTATAACCTCTGTCTGTGTGTGTGTGAGTCTGTCTGTCTGACTCTGTCTGACTCTGTCTCGCGGTTCCAAGGCTAGCTGCTCACTGCGCCGTATAGCCGCCTGTACTTTCCTCTAGTTCCCCACCTGTTGGGCTCATACAGCATTCCTCCACAGCAGAGAGACTACACACTTGGATCTTCTAGTTGAGGCCTTACAGATCATTTGTTGTGATATTAATCCATGTCTCTCTCTCTCTCTCTCTCTCTCTCTCTCTCTCTCTCTCTCTCGCTCTCTCTCTCTCTC
>JAODUH010002741.1:0-11825 GCA_027564835.1 Typhlichthys subterraneus | reverse complement strand
TCTAAAAGGATGAGGACTGACGAGAGGGAGGATGCTCTAGCAGTGTGAAGGGCTTCAGTCACCATGAGAAGAGCAGTTCCAGTGGAGTGAGCAGCTTTGAAGCCAGATTGGTAAGTCAGGTAATAAACGTTATAAATACAACGTAGTGACAAAATATATAATCCACGTGGAATACTGGTTATTAGGTGAACCCAAAGGTTGCCTTCTCATAACATGAACATAAAAAACATCGTCATATTAACGTCTATATTTTGAAGGCTCCCGTCACGTAGACTGTAAAACCAATGGAACGACAAAACAAATGCTTTGATAGCAACACAGTAACATGGGTGTTAAGCTATGGGTGTGAAACGTTACAATGTCCAGCAAAGTCCACTCTGCACCTGTGTCCTCCACTACGCTCTTCTCCTGCATAGATATATCAATAATTAATCACTGCATCTCTGCCCTTCCCCAGATATACTTTACTGCATAGCAGAGGCAGCAGAAAATATGGTTCCTGCCTGAGAAACAGAGAAACAGCTGGCTGATTTTTTTTTTTTTTCATTTTTAAATATGTGCAACTGAAAAATATTTAATTGTGTTTTTTAACTTTGGCGGAGGTGAGAAAATGAGAAAGAAACCTAGCAAGAATGTAGCCAATATCTCATCTAGGTTTATTATTACTTATAAGAGTAAAGGCATAAAAAGGCTATTGATATTCTGGACAATTACAAACCATGCAAGTCTCTTAGCAGACCAAACTAAGCTTTAAAGATAACCAGGAAAAAATATAATTCCTCCTGGTGCACAATGCAGCCAGCCCTGGGAAACTTAGTGGTCGGTGAAGCCTTCCGGATCAATCAATACACTCCTATCTTCCCTAAGATATCACTCTCTTTTTCACCCACACAGGCCAGGCTGCTAAAGGTGGTCATTTCAAATATTATTCCGTCAGAGCTTTTTCTTTCACCCAGCTCTATATTTTCCACAGATTTTGAACAACTTTTTACTTTTTATAAAAATGTGTCATGGCACAGCTCAGGACATTTGGTGTTTACGTCCATTTTAAGCTCACTTGTGATTTTGATTTTGTTTGATGATGTAAATCCTTCCTTCAACAGATATGTGATCCCCCAGTTGGAATGGAAGTAAACAGAGTCAAACTTTGCTCACATCCAAAACCACACGACCACAATGTATGGTGTGCCTAAAGCAACCGGCATGCCACAGTACAGTAGCCCAATTTGAGGAAGGGGTTAGAATTTGGAAGTCAAACATTGACTTCCAAATTCAAGTCAAGCAGGTACTGATGTACATAATGCTAGTCTGTGCAGTGATATGAGTGATGCAACTCTGTTGTGGGTGACCAGAAAATAGATATCTAAAATGTAAATCTATCTCTTAAAGGGTGGCTAGATTTTAATATCCAGTGAGCCTGTAAAAAGGTCAACATCTTGTCTAAATGAATAACCATGAGGAATATAGAATGAGGAATGAACTTTTCAATGTTAATTTTTCTCAAAGGTTAATAAGGTACGGTAGATGTTGTTATCCTTTGAATATGTGCAGGGCTGTGTACAGTATGTGACACTGGGAACATGCACACTGACAACGTCTGCTATTCAGAGAAGTAAGGTACTGTACTGTATGCCAGCTGAAAATAATGACTGAGGCAGTGGGGAAACCCATGTTACTGTTCTCAATCACCAGTACAGCAATCTAATGTATACACATGTCACTGTGTTTCCGAGATTCAAAATATTGCAGAAGAATATTTTAGTTTCAATATTATTTTATATATGAGTGAAAGCACACATATTATTGGATATAAATATGCTTAGTGTCTCAAACATGAACCAACAGATATCCAAGCGGTTGTGGTCGGAACCTGTAGATATTCAGAGAGAACAAAACTCATTACAATGTATGCAAACATATTCAAACTGAATAATGAGATGCTATCATATAGTTACCCAGACTCGTGACATTAAGCACGGCAGATTACAGTATTATTTTTGGTTTTTATTTGATGATATATATTGCATAACATATTGTATACATTATATTTTATATGTTATTATTTATTTTATTATTATTATTAGTCTTATTTCATATATCACTTGTTCTATTATGACATTATAATATGACATTTGTGAAACTGTATGAAGTGTGTCTGCTTAATAACATTTGGAAAGCAGAAAGCCAGATGGAGATACAGTACAGTAATTGTCAAAATTACAATAATGATGATGTGCTGAGGTTTGTGAATTAGCTTATCCAGTTCATGACCGTAGCAGCCCAGCACCACACACTTTAGACTGTTTAACGTAGACCTAACAAAGGAACCACAGCAGAAAGATGGTTGTGACACAGCATGAGCCACTCTAAACACTTTCTCCAGTGGGTGTTAAAACTATTCTGTCTTCTGTTTTCCACATTTATATTGTGAGCACCTGTATTTCACCATCATCTCTTCCTCTTTCTTCAAACAGTAAGTACCCACAAATGCTCCTGAAGTAAGGTGACCAGATTTAAAAAATGAAAACCGGGGACATTTCCAGTTTGGCAGTCAATATATCATTAAAATATCCAATGTTAGTATTGATTTAGAAGGGGGAAGGGGTGCTTCAGCTTTTATACTGTATAGCCTAGACAGAGAAAACAAATACTTCATAAACACTAGGCCTACATGTCTGATCTGAGCGACCAGTATTCAGTCAAATAAGAGCAGAAAGGACCATGAGCTGGATTAATGTGCCACTTGCTTTGATGGTTTTTCCACAGCAAATGTCTATAAAACTGTATTTGAGTAACCTTTCAAGATTGGGGGGCACGGGGGCGTTACAGTTTTAGATAAATTAAACGCTATCCTTCTTGGCAACTTGGCCCATACAGCACGACATTGAGCACACATATTTATTTTGCGTGTGCACAAATTACTCAAAATATTCTTATCATGATGTGCCAACTTCACGGAGGCTGGTTCAACCTGCAACAACTTAACCCTGTTGCACACAGCATGGCCTAACTAGGAAATAGCAAAAAGCTGAGCACAAAGGACAAGAACAAATCGACTTACAGCACATATAGGCTATATGATTAAACATCTGCCTCTGTAACAGGGCGCAGATATCAGGCTTGCACACAAACGACAGAAAACCACATAAATAGCACATGTAGTTAAACAAGTCCATAAGTGGACAAAATATCATTTAGCCTATACAACACACAAACACATTAGCCTATTGTAACCAGTACAAAAGCCCAATCTGCACAGCAAACCTTTGCTGCGAGCGAATCAGCGTGAAAGTAGCCTACTGTTTAATGTCAAACTACTTTGCATATTCAAGTCTCGTTAGTAGTAAGTTAGTAGTAAAAGAGAATTACGCTGCAATAGCGTGCAGCCCCCTCTGAAAACAAACATCGCTAGGCTCTGCATTGCCTGCTATTTTATTGGCATGGAAAACAATTTTCACTTTGCGGTCAGATTTTAACAAATAGCCTAGTTAAAAACGTGGAGTGTCTCCACAAAACGGGGACGTCTGGTCACTACTTCACGTAAGTAGGCTTGCTAGCTGTAGCACTATATTCATTTCATATTCTATTCAGACAAACAAATCCAGGCAGGCTTTATACAATGGCTTGCATAAACAGTTTCAGATTTATTGTGGAAAATAAGTGATGACAGGGCAATTTACATAATCAATTGTAAATGTTGCATCTCTCTTCTGTATACAATGGCTGGAGTTTCAGTTGATTCTCTCAGTGTTGACAAAACACTAACACAAAGTTGAAGATTGTTTGTGCTTTGTGTGTGAGCAATGATTTAAACACACTTGCACACATGCTTTAACAACACACCCTATGGTTATTCTGACTTTACAGTTATTCATCCTGAATAACTGAAATGTAAACTTTATGCCAGTTTCATGTCTTGTATGGAAGTTTTATTTGTGAAATCCCAAATTATAAGATAGTGATTGGACGCTTGATAGCATAAACAAATGAAAATAAATGGACAGATTTATTTAGCCTAGCATTTAGACACATGCTGTTTATTTAACAATATCTGCTTATTTAAATCAGCCGTGACATTGTGCATATAGTACAACCTAAAGATGATTAGTTTCCAAATTAAAAGCATGCTTTCTTGAAAGCATGTGTGTGTGTGTGTGTGTATGCGCGCACACGCGTGTATGTGTGTGTGTGTTATAGCCTACGGTTATAGCATATGGCGCCTGCTTCTGAAATTGGAAAGGTGACGTCTACAGTAGCATCTTATTAGTAAGTTGGTATATGATCTCTAAACCACAGTACAGACATAACAGCCACACGCTGTGTTGGATGCTGTTGGTGTTGGAGGGGCACAGTGACAGGAAGATAACAAGAATGGTAGCAGAGACAAAAAACAGATTCAGTAGAATAGTGTTGAAAGGGAAATGAACACACAAACTCCTAAGTAACTCCTCTTTATCCTGGTCTAATCTCTTACGTCTGCTCTCTTTTGGAGCATGGCTAAGTGCACTTCAGAGACAGGTCTTCTGAAAACAATAAACATTTCTAATTGAGCCAGGACAACATAAAGCCATCCATCTGCCGCTTCAGGGCTGCATGCTACAAAGTGAGTAAGCTAATTCCTGCGCTTCTCCCCCGTTCGCACGTACGCTAATGGAACCTTCCTGCTCGAGCAGTATATTGGGCCACTGTGAACTCTGTCACTCCTCATTTTCACGGTAATGGAACGGCCCGAGGATTGAGGTTTCTGCGGGTTGTTGCGGATCGTATCAGAGGATTTGCCAGCACTGCTGGGCTCTGTCCTGCTACGGCTGATGGCTACAAGGACTGATGTCCTGAGCAGGCTGGCTCACAGAGCATATCAGCTTGCTCGCCATGCTATTAATACGCAGTTAGTTTAAAACCTGCACTACTAGAGATTTGGATAGATTCAGGAGGAGGATTAAAGATCCAGACAGTTTACATATAAACCTTATTGCAGAGAAAGGCTATAGTAGTGAATATGACTACAGTACGTAGTATTATAATAAAATACTTTTACTTTGCTACTGAATTTCCCCTTTGGGATCAATAAAATAGTTGTATACTGCGTTGAAAGAAATGTGTCTCAGAAGCCAACATCTAAAACACGGAATACCGTAGATAAAAGCTGGCACTGGGAGGCTGGAAGTCAGACACTTCTCAATTTGTGTCCGTGATTTCCCTTGTGGTTAAAACCAGCGTTACAAAAACGTTTTCGCTTTGAAACTCGACGCGCATGCTACTCACACACACACACACACACACACACACACACACACACGCGAGTGCTGAGTGGCTTTCCGCGACAATTCAGTCCTAACTCCATTATAGAATATTTCTCATCTTGGGTTTATACTACAGTACTCTGTCTCACTGTCTCAATTCTGAACAGGGAAGGAAGAAACTGATACAATTCCTTCACAAGTGGATCAAATAAAAAACTCAGAGGAGTCAGCTGTTCCTCATGAATACAATCTGGTTGTAGACAAGCTTCCACCACTCATACCTCACCCATAACCCCATACTGTATATACCATGTCAGAAAAAAAGAATGGTATTACTGTGTACTCTGCACACATACAGTACAGTGAATGAGTTCAGTGGAGTGTTTATCTCAAGTAGGCCATCTCAGATAGTTCCAGATACAACGAGGAGATAGAGAGCACTTCTGTTCTAAGTGGGGGGAGCTTGGCCTTACCTCAGATGCTCAGAAGCCCTGTTCACCTGCTGCAGTTCAGGAATTCCTGGAGTGTTTTGAAGACACAGCAGGAAGCCAGATAAGCTTCCCTGACTTTATGCCGTTCTGAAACGATCCAGGGTACACCTGTCTGTATTTCCCTGTAATCCATCCATCCTCCAAGGTCTGGATAACAGAAGAATGACAGCCTGCTCTACACACACACAGTCCGGGCTTACACAGTATGTGACATATTGCCGTTTTGTCACCAGTGGATGGCTGTGGGCCATGCGCTGCAAGACAAGGACAAATAACCCAGGTGGCGTTGCTAAAGTGAATCCAACCTGTCATTAGATCACAGTATAAAACAAGTGTGCAGATTGTAGTGTCCCACGAGCTCCACCATACAGCTTGCCCACCGTGTAAAAGTCCTTCGTTATAGGCATTCTGCTGTGCATTATTCTCATGTGGCCATGGGTGTGCAATCTGATTCTATTCCTCCACAACGCTGTCAAAGGCAGGGAAAGAGGGCTTGAGCAGGAGGTATTATTGCAGCTGCTGTTGGGGGACCATTTGTTCCCCTTGAGTTACCTTCTGTGTGCACAGCAGGACACTTCTGTGATCAGGTGTATGTGTTCTTCTGTATGAGTGGCGTTTATGAGATGGAAGAAGATGGTTTAGGCACTGCAGTGGCGAATGTTGGACTCTCCATTGTGATGCACACTGTGATTCCTGCTAAAGCTGCTGTTGTTCCATGTATACAGTAATCACCGAGCGGCTGTTCATTGTCACAATTAGTTTACGTAAAAAGTAAAAGGGCTACTGATTAATTCATTCAACATGTGTCTACTTGCAGACTTTAACAAGAACTTAATGTGCCTTATTGTAACACGGGAGCGGGCAAAGTAGGAACCAGGCGCAGGTTTCGATGTAAACAATAGGTTTTAATAACAAGACGCAAAACACTCACCATACAGCAAACAATAACCGACAAAGAACAAAAGACAAACCCCAACCTATATACTCACAAAGGACCCACAGGTGCAAACAATCAACCCATCAACGTGAACATCCGTGAAACAGGGAGCGCTGGGGAAGTGAACGTCTGGTAACCTGAGGCGGGAGCACGCAGGCCCCGGTGAACCGCCCATCGGTGGCACGGCCCAGACCGTTACACTTATAAAGTGGCTAATGTTTGAATTGAGATTATATTTTGGTGTACAGATTAGAATTTTGGAGAGGTCTGGCACAAGCCTCTAGTTTTTGTCAGTATTTATTATAACATTACATGAACAATGAAATGTTTCAATCTGTCAAGAACTTTAAGATAATTTAAGGAAGACTAAACACAAATCCACACAGGAGTTAATAATAAGCCACTTGATGCCACTTAAAAATTAAAACAAAAATGGCAAAATCAAGGTAAACTGATACACTTAGAACACAGCTATAATAACTAACCCACTGTGCTTGGTTTAATAATAATGATCAAAATACAAAGAACAATTTCTCTACAATTCCGAACTGAGGCCACTTTATCTCTTCCGGTCTGTAAAGAATATATCATTATCAGTGTAAAATATATGGCCAGACCAAGAAGAATAAAAGACTTTGCTCCACAACAACCAGCCTATTTAATGAAAGGATGCTGTAGTTTGACAGACAGTGGTAAAAGAACAATGCTAATAAAGAAGCATGCTGTACTGTACTGTACTGTATGTGTGGCCATGCTAGCATGTGATGTGTACAGTAACTGAACAGCAGATTAAAAAGATAACCCTTTAGTGAGCTTAGTTGTGTGCTGGGAATAGCAACCTGTACTGTTAATGCAACATGTACATGGCTTTACGTTGTGACTGTGAACACACTAAACACACTAAACTTGACAAAGACATACACAACTACTGTGACAAATGTGGACACTGTGATGACTGCTAGGATTGTGATTTCTTATACTTGTTCTAATGCAAGATGTGTGCATGCGTGTGTGTGCGTGTGCACGTGTACTTCCTGCCATCCTATGGCACTAGCGCACTGCATCTCCATACGGAGAGATTGGGCAGTGGACTTCCAATGCAGCAGAGCTTTTTGTCTCTGTAAATGGTATTGATACTAAGTGAAAATGTCTCAAATGCATATCGATGTTTGTTGTTTTATTTACGAGCGTATCCTCAGCAAGCAAATAGGCTCAGAATTAAGTTATTCTTGTCTCCCAGATTCAACTAGACTGATGATCACTGGGGAATGAATTCAATATATTGACGGGGGAAAATAGCTGACCACCACCCACAGTCATACGTGTCTGATAAACAGCCAGCATCCTGTGCCAATGTTTATCCTAAAGTTCTCAGAAGACAGAGCAGGTTAATAGACTGGTGTACAGGATGTTGTAGGATGGAATACAGTGCAGTGCGAGTGCTTTTGAGGAGCACTTGAAAGTGGGATGATGGTTAGACTTTAAAGTGCTTTTGAGACTGACCCAGCTTTCTAGCAAAGGTCACTGTAGAAAGTTAGAGCTGCTACTGTTATCTGCATATTTTTCAGCTTGTGGATTTATTTAGATACATTTGATTAAAAAAAAAACACAGTGTTTGGGAAGCAGTTTTTACCAAACAAACCCTGTGGGTTATTCTGAGACGTTTGATTAAATAAATGGTTTGTTACATAATGTTTGGATCATACAGTAGTAACTAATTAGTGGCTATCTCAGGGCAGGGTCATTCATATTTCCCAACAAGATATGGGTTGTAGGTGTATATCCTTTCATCAGCAGAATAGGATAAGAAAATAGAAGCAAACCCATGAATATGCCTCAGGAAATGACTTTTCTCATCTCGTTTGCTATGTAAGCACTACAGAGGGAGTGGGGGCAGGCTTTTGAAGATGGGAGAAACCTATCCTGCTAAAGCAGACAGCTATTTGCTTTGGTGTCCTATTTGATGTACACTCAAGCAGATTAACAGTTGCCAGCAGTATATATGAGACATCAGTCTTAACGCTGCAAGGTGAGCACCGGTGCCAGCCCCGCAATGCAGTTGTCCTTGTCACGGCAATCTCTGGTGACATGTCAAGTCCAGCTGTCTCTATATTAGTTCTGGTGAACTGCATTATAATCTGCATTTGCCCACATAATTGGGCTCTTGTCCCCGGCTCAGACTACAGGGATCGAGTGAGCACTCGCTCATCAGCCGTGGATCTAGTCTGGAATGTGCACCGCGCTATAATGTAGTGACAGACCCATCATGGTTATAGACATGCATGAGTGATCTACTGATCACATTATGTCTCGCTGCTTGATCCCATACTGCTTACAGAAGCATCAAACACAGATGCAAAACAGTCAGGGACAACAAAGAATTAAGGGATGCAGACAGCATTCTAAGAGTGCTTACAGTTTAATTAAACCGTATTATCCTAAATAATTAATGCAGCGACATTGTGGCTGCACATTCTACAGTACATGTGGATTATTCAGATGTGATGTGCTTTACCTGATGAAAACACTGGCAATAAAGGTATGAAGCAAATCAAATGACTAGTGACTCTACAAACCCTTTATGATAATATTAACATATGAACATAACATAATAATATAATATGAATTTACAATGCAACAGGTAAATCTATGGTTTGCCCCACGAAATGTAGATGCCAGTGCAAGATAGCAGGGTCTGAGATTGAGGGTGACTCACCTTTAGGAGAGCTGTCACTACAGTACATATCACTGCCTTCACGTATTTCTCTTCAGGGAATAGAACCTTTTCCCCTCAGCTCAACATCTTCATGCTTGGCTTTGTCTCAACCCGGTGGGAGGAGGTTGCCATTTTGGCTCTGCCAGATCTTCTCAGAAGGGGACTGAGAGGGAAAACCTGCCCAACCCCATCTGTTGCAGATTTGGTGGAAAACAGCAAAACCAACTCCAACTAAAATAAATGTACCGGGCAGACAAACACACCAACAGCAAAATAGCTCAAATGCATTTGAAAAGGTGGGGTGTTAATGGACTGCCCCCCTGACACTCCTTACCATCCATTTCTAAAATTATCAGAAGGATAAAACACTGTAACAGGGATTTATCACACCACTGTGTGCTAAGGAGAACCCACGTGGTCTGTGTTAGTAATGATTCATACCCTGAATGGATGAATGAGACCATAATAGATATATTTTCTTCACGGACAGCATCACTCTGAATCCCTCCTGAAACATCTATTAGTTAGGTCTGGTTTGCTTAATATAATCGAATATGTAAAATGGAGGCATCTGTCCAAAAAGAATGACTCGTTGCAATCAGTGTTAGGAATACAAGCAGCAGTGATGGGCCAGAGTTTCTCTGAACAGGACTCACCGTTACTGTATGAGTGATTGTAAAATAGACCAATTCCTTTTTTCTGTTGAATAAATCATGTTTTGCTAGCACAAATGGAAGCAAATTCTTTGTGCCAATGACTCCAATTTTATTAGAATGAAGAGAGTTTCTCTCTTCTTTTTTACACTATAGAAAGCTTATACTTGATGGTTTATGGAACAGTATATGCAATTATTGATATGCTTACCCTGCTGTAAAATTATATATTTTTGTAACGTGAGACTGTCTCTGCTGCATAGAGTATTATGATATTGATGAAAAAGGTTGGCTAAATAAGGTTTTGTTTTTAATGAAGACCATCATACTGTATATAGTCTGAAGTGGGCAATACAGACCGTAATGCACAGGCATTATTCATATTTAAATATCTTTTAAACGATTTATGATATCTCGTTTTTTTCACCGCCTCGACAATACCTTGCGGATCATGGCGATGCTCAATTTGTTTACATCCAGAGTTCCTGCTACTTTGTGTGATGGGCCTGATAGAGAGCCGAAGTCACTTCCGCATCACGGGACCTTAGTTTGAAAAGAAAATGTATGGTAGTCAACAGTTGATTCCGTTTGCCTTGTGACACAAAGCACACATATGACGCTTGACTATTTAAAAGAAAATTCTTCGAGCCAAGAAAGTTTCAGTTTGTGCATTTGTTGAAGTATAAGATTTTGAAACTATGTAAATAGTAAGACTACAAACCCCCGTGTCACGTAAGTGTCATGACGTTTTCGCGCCACAATCCTAAAGCCGAAGAAAGCATTGTTTTGGTGATGCGTTCTGTGAGACGAAAGCTGTAGTTCACTGAGCGGTTACACACAAAACTATCAAATGATCAAGATGACTATTGAGTCATCTTGCTCACCAGCCTTTATCTCTGTTCTAGCTCTGTTCTAAAGCATTCTAGCTCTATTCTAAAGCATTTGTCTGGCACGGGTTGTTCGCTGTCGCTTGGTGAAAATTTGGTTGCGTCCATGCTCTTCTGATCCAAGTGCATGCGCATGAGAGATTATCAGGATGCGGCTTGAACGATTGCAAGGACGTCGAATGGAAAAGCGGGTTGGAAAACAACGTGCAGAAAAGCATTTACCAGACACACGCTATAGGTAAGATACATATTTGTAGATGGGTAATGTAATTTCAAATAACATAGGCCTATTTATCATGAAATACTGTAATACAAATGTGATCATAATAGTTTGTTATGTTTATGGAACATTGTGTTGTTTGTATTTACCATCTGTTGAATCCATAGAACCTGATACATTTGATGTAGGCTATGTTAGGTATATTATTTTATAAAAATTATCTATTATCTATTAAAATACATGTATTTGGTATTGTTTCAGTGATGAGTACTTGCGATCATTTTAAGGAAACATAAACCATTATAACCCTTTGATCGTCTCTCATATGATTGCCCCCCCCTCCTCTCCCTCAAGGTAACTTGAGGTCATTGTGAAGTCTACTGGTGGCCTGTTGACATTGAAAAGAAAGCCTCCTGTGCCAAATGCCCCTTTGAAAACAGGAAAGCAGCCTGGGATTATAATGTAATTCTTTGAGACCTATGTAAGATCATTCAAGATGACAACATGGCAGTATATGGCAACTTTAGATAGACCGCTGGCATCATTGGCATGTCTTTTTGGCATGCCTGAGTGATAAAGTAAAGATGTGTAAAAAAAAAACAAAAACCTAAATGACTTATAAAAAAACGTAAAACAATGCAACTTTGTAAAAAATGGGTAAAAAAATACATTTTTAGT
>JAODUH010002739.1:0-11825 GCA_027564835.1 Typhlichthys subterraneus | reverse complement strand
TTTGCCGACTCTGACACTCAGCCGATTGTGCCGAGTCTGAGCCAGAATCGGCCCAGACCCACTGTGCTAGCTGGGATACTTTCTTCGTCTCTTGTTTTGTTCAGATAGTAGCCCTACCTTGCTTGTTTGGTAATATGTCTAATTTCGTAATATTCAATTTACTTCATATAACCATGAACGTATCGTTGGTTTTTTGCAAGTCGTATCGATGAATCTATGTTCTACCGTTCGAAGCTGCTTAAGAATGCTTAAGAATCAGAACCTGTCTCGAATTAGTCTGATTGTGTGAACTTGATTTGAGCTTTATTGCACCATTTTTAGCCTGCATTGATTTGCTAGGTCCATTCAAGACAGGCTTTTGACTTTAATATTATCTAATTTAATTTTTGACTTTTCTTAGCTGGCTTTATGGAATAGGTCCCAGGTAGGCTATATTTTTGGCTGTATTATTGATGGGAAGGCATAAATAGAATAGGCTAGACACGGTACCGTGAGACTGAGCGTAAAAAGCACCTCACCGGCTAGCGGGTAGTATCAGACAGACCCGCTGCGCAGGCGCCGGTCACCTCTGACGTAATATTTCAGTGTAGTTGATGTGCAGTCAGCAAACATAGTAGTAGAACCAGCCTACTAGTACTATGACTACGGCTTGGGAGTTTACGGCGATATCGTTAAAATACACCGACGAAACAACAGCTTTAGGAACAGCCTTTTTTGGCTGAACCGTACGCCTACACGTCTTTATTTGTCCCCCCGTCAATGTCCCACGGTAGGATTATTCCTCTCATGTTCGTGAGCCCGGTGTCATCTGGTGTTGTTTGCTTAAGTGGACTAATAGAATTTAAGGAAGGAAGGTAAAATCAGGTTTAACCAGGTAGCCTATAAATGTAGCCAGATAGCAAATAGTCAAATATAATTTGAAAATGCTTTGAATATACAATAATGTTATTGCCATTTACGTTTGTTGGTGTAAAGAGATTGTCACCAAAAATATTTAAGATGTAATTGTTTAGAAATCGCTGAAGTGCCGAATACAACGCAGTGTAGGTAGGCTATGTAAAAGCCAAATAGGTCTACCGATTGTGAATGTATTGTCACATCTAGTGGGAAGTGGGGAGATATGGTTATGAATAAATTAGATACCTTAACCCAACAGTCTTGTCACAGCTCTCTGTGTCGATTTAGCCCAAATAAGATATTTATGTACAGCGGACTTGACCTAACTCTGCTGTCCTCTTGGTATGGACGAAGGAATCTGGGAAAGGAGCATCACTTTTCTTGTTGGTGTAATCCTCTCCAAACTTATGTAGGCTACTAACATACAGTAGCTGGTTGAACAGGAAACGATATTAATTAATTAATTAATTAATTAAGTCAGAGTTTATACTATATCAATTCGTGACTGAAAAGACAAATCCAAAGGTTTACACATTTTTAAGATTGCAGGCATTCATTCCCAAGCTTCACCTTTCACCCACTCACCCACATATCCCGGTTGACTTGGGCATTTTATTAGTATTTTAGCGGTTAATGATTACAGTCCGCATTGAGACTCTCACTGCTTGAACCTCTTCAAGTGACAACAGTGGCTGATGAATACCATAGTGTTTCTCCCCCGCCCCCCCGTCTCTCCCCAACTCTCTCTGTCTGTCTGTGTGTGTGTGTCTCTCTCTCTCCAGTAATTATCAAGCCAGCGAGCCGGCAGATGGCTGAAGCGGGGGCGGGGGTCTCTGTCGGGGGCTATGGCTGGGTGCTGGTGGGGTCCCTGTTCGTCTGCGTCACCCTGGTGTTCGGGGTGATCCGCAGCTTCGGCATCCTGTTCGTGGAGCTGGTGGCGTATTTCGACGAGAGCGCCCAAGCCATCTCCTGGATCACCTCCATAGGCGTGGCCACGCAGCAGCTCTTCAGTGAGAGATGGTTGGCTTCGTTGTGGTTGCTGTCACTGTTGTTATTGTTTTTGTTGTTATTGCTGTAGTGAGGGAAATAGGATGTGCTCAGCAGTGTGGAGGACACATCAAAATGCTAGGGATCCCTTTAAATAAAGTTTGGGGCCAGTGTTTTAGGGACCGCTGCCCTGCAGATGCTCAGAGTTCCGGGGAGCCACTTCTTCTAAAATGTGTCTGACTTTGTAAAACCAAGTGACTAAGACTGCGTGCGTGTGTGCACGTCCCCCTCTGCATGCAGGTCCAGTGGGCACGGCCCTGTGCAGGTCGTATGGGACGAGGTCGGTGGTGATGGTGGGGGGCTGCTTGGCTGGGCTGGGCCTCGTCCTGGCCTCCGAGGCCACCAGCCTGGTGCACCTCTACCTCTCCATGGGGGCGGTGTCAGGTACAGCACCACCTCCACCCTGTCTGACTCCTGCTGGAGGATCTTATCGATTTCAGTTGTGTGTGTGTGTGTGTGGTATTGGTAACTGCAGTGTCGGGAGCAGTAATGCTAGCAACGGGCTTTTGGGAACCAGTGTTGCCACTGTGATATTAGCAAAGCAAATATAACATTTATTTAAAGAAAATGTAAATAATGTTTTTGGAAGAAGAGGTGGCTTATCTGGTTTTACCAGCTAGCATCACCAGCTAGCATCACCAGCTAGCATCACCAGCTAGCATCACCAGCTAGATTAAAAAGGCATTTGCTTTTGCGTAGCTTCGTGTGAAGTGTGCAGGGTAAATATGGCAGCAGCTTGTTTTCCTGTAATTCAACTCTCCCACACACTCCCACACGGTTTAACTGGAATCCCCCGCCCCTCTTCCCCGGTCTAGGTCTGGGCTGGGCGATGGTGTTTGCCCCCATGATGGCCATGGTCATCTCCAACCTCGAGCAGAGGCCCTCGCTGGGTGTGGGGCTGGCGCTGTCGGGCATCGGTGTCTCCTCCTTTGCTTTCTCCCCACTCCTGCAGTGGCTGGTGGACGCCTACACCTGGCGGGGGGCGCTGTTGATCCTGGGGGGGCTCAGCTTCAACATAGTGCCCTGCGGGGCACTCGTCCGGCCCCAGCGGACCCCCAAGGAGCAGGAAAAGGTGGGGGACAAGGCTCAGGGGGCCTGTTGTGGACGTTGTTTGGGTGAAATAACTGCTAGCGAACAGTTCTAGACGTTTGTTAGCTGTTTTCATTGCTAACAGCTAAAAGATAGCTACAACTGTCTGTTAGCTGTTAGCACCCATTGCTAATGTGTACCAGACCGGCAGAACTGTCTGCTAGCTGTTAGCACTTATTGCTAACAGCTAGCTAGAACAGTCTGTTAGCCATTAGTGTTGTAGCTTACAGACAGGCTAGAACTGTCCGTTAGCTGTTAGCATCTGTTGCTAACAGCCAACAGAGGGTTAGAACTGTTAGCCGTTAGCACCAGGTTTCTTGTGAATTTTCTGTAAACCAGGCTGTACAGAAAGTACCCAAAAATAGAGATACATTTTAAATAGTCTTTAAGAGTGTCTGGGTGAGACAGTGTGGTATTGACAGATAAACGCACGTTTCCACCTCCAGAGGGAGCCGGAGAGCGCGTCGCGTCCGTCCCTCCTGCGCCGGGCGTGCTCCTACCTGGACCTGCCCCTGCTCCTCCAGCGGCCCTTCGCCACCTACTGCCTGGCCGTGTGCTTCGTCAACGCGGGTTACTTCGTGCCCTTCTCCCACCTGGTCGCCCACAGCCGCCAGCAGGGCCTGTCCGAGTACCAGGCGGCGTTCGTCATGTCGGCCGTGGCCGGCGCCGACATCGCGGGCCGCGTGGTGTCCGGCTGGTTCTCGGACCTGCGCCGGGTACGCCTGGTGCACCTGCTGGCCTTCTGGACGGCGCTGACGGGCGTGCTCATGGCCCTGCTGCCCCTGGGGGCGGCGGCGGGCTCGTACCGTGCCGCCCTGGCGCTCGCCCTGCTCTACGGCTTCTCCTCAGGCGCCCTCACCGCGCAGGTGTTCACCGTGGTGCCCAAGATCGTGGGCATGGGGCACCTGGCCGCCGCCCTGGGCCTGGCGCAGATGCTGGCGAGCGTGGCGGGGCTCCTGGGACCGCCGTTGTCTGGTAGGAGCTAGGGGTGCACAATATATCGTTTCAGTATCGTTACCGCAATATCACGTTGCGCAATATCATATCGAAAATGTTGCATGAAGTGCAATATTCACTTTCTTTAGTGGAGAGACGCGTCCATTGGCTGCTTAGTTGTGTTTGATTTAGACAGAAAATATATATAAGATATGTGACTGAGGAAGCTAATGACATAATAGAGATCGAAGAGGAAACATCAGTGGCCAAAAATAATTCCTCCTCTGTACCTTGGAATTACTGTTGTACCAGTCCAATTTGACTGTCAGATGAAAATGTGTTGTTTTCATATGTTATGAATATATTTTGATGCATTTTCCCATTCCCTGTGTTTTTACTTATGTTTATAATATCAAAATTAATATCGATATTGCAATTTTCATTATCAATATCGCAATATCACATTTTATCAATATCGTGCACCCCTAATTCAAAGTCACTGAAATGTCAAATGTTGCGAATAAGAAAAAGAGGTTCAGCTAAAACATGACAGACTTTTTCCTGTATCTCCTAGGTAACCAGCTAGACGCCACACTGGGCTTGTGTTGGCCAGACACCTTGGAGACCGCACGGGCGGGGTTTGAGGGAGTCCCACAAGAAGAGCTCCCCCCTCTTAGCAGGCAGCAGACGGAACGAGCCATGGAAATACTGAAAATACTCTTTAATATTACCTTTGACACCGCCAGGCGTCAGGTCGACGAGGTTGGTATGCACCAGAGCCATGTAGACGAGAGTCGCGTCAACTCTGTTCACTCCAATGGATGTTTTTTTTCACAGCAATGGCAGATTGCGGAACCGCAAAACAGTTCCCGGAAGTACTAGTACTATTAAATACTAGAAGCACCATATAAAATATATTATAAATGTAAATTGACTACTAATTACCAGAAATTACAGCTATGTGTATTTATCGGTTTAAATTGCCCACCAAGCACTTCCTGAAACTGTTTTGTGCCTACGTGAACCATGAACTTCTACACGACTCTGGTAACAACTAGTTAGTTAATAGTTAATAATTAGACCTACTATTGAGTTTAGGAGTTGCAGCCATTTTGATTTTTGCTAGCTCTGCCTTTAAAGTCGCTGAGCCACAAGCCAGTCAGCATCCAGGGGGATAGTTACATGTCTTTGTGTGTCTAGCTCTGATTGGTGGTCTAATGGCCTGCTAGATAATCAGATGTCTTGACAACTTATTAGAAAGTAAGTTTACCTTGATATAAACCTTGTCAGTGCATTTTAATGGTATAATATTAATGTTCAAGCGTGTGTGTGTGTGTGTGCAGGAGGAAGCTGCAGATTACAGACATCTGGGTGCCATATTGAGACACTGCCTGATGAGCCGTGCCGATGGAGAGGAACGCACGGAAGAGTTCCACAGGTCGGAACACGCGCATGCGCACACACACACGCACGCACGCACGCACGCACGCACGCACGCACGCACACACACACACACACACACACACACACACACACACGATACTGTCTTCTAACGCCTTCAGTGTGCAATAGGAGTACTGCCACAAAACAACTGTGTGTATGTGTACTGTACTGTGTAATCATGACTCAGTAACAATACAGTTTGTAATGGGAGTATTGCCGCAAGTCCACATATTTAGTTATAATTTGCTATATTTATTATGTTTCTGTTTTTGGGCTCACTAATTTCACTTTTAGCGCAATGAAAAGGTCACATGTCACTGAATAAAAAGTCATATTTTCCAAAAATTTTACTTTATTTGTTTAATATCAAAAGATGTCAG
Source organism: Typhlichthys subterraneus (assembly GCA_027564835.1). Classification (NCBI taxonomy): domain Eukaryota; kingdom Metazoa; phylum Chordata; class Actinopteri; order Percopsiformes; family Amblyopsidae; genus Typhlichthys; species Typhlichthys subterraneus. The sequence continues at coordinate 6,033 of JAODUH010002739.1, read as the reverse complement.
GTGGACTATTTGTATATTGTATGTGGCTCATTTAAACTACCTGCTCTGTTAATAAACATCTGTCTTCATGTGCATGCGTGGGTGTATATCAGTCATACGGTCAATTTGCTAGGAAACCTCCCACTGCCTTCTCTGGACGTCTTGTTGAAGCCTAAGGTCCAACATGGCTCCATCGAGTATATGGGCGTCAACATGGATGCAGTCAACATGCTGCTGGGGTTCATGGAGAAGAGGCTCGACCGGGTGAGTCCAGTGTATTTCTCCAATCCCAGACAATGACACTTACCTCACCTCTGTCTTCAGCTTCCTCGTTGTTTGTCTCTGTGTTTCTGTGTCTCTAAAGACGTCTAAAGAAGTCTCAACAGTAAAAACAATAGCACTGGTAAACAGGCATGACTACATCAGGCCCTGGGGATCTGCCCTGAGAGCATTGTCTAATCTAATGTAACGAGCATATATTCAGTTTGCCCAAAGCCAAGCGTGTATTATATACTGTAGAAAGAAACAATGAATAAATAGAAATGTATAAATAAATGGACAATCACAGGAACAAATGAGATACAGGGTGGGATACACATGGTAATAGAAAGACAAGGGTATAGACAGACATATAAGGTAATAGAAAGACATAATGGTATCGAAGGACACAGATAAGGGTATAGGGAGACAGACAAATAAGGGTAAAGAAAGACAGACAGATAAGGGTATAAAAAGACAGACAGATAAGGGTATAGAAGGACAGACAAATAAGGGTGGGACACTCATTTCCTTTTTATATGATCCGCTTTTTCAAATCAAAGCAGGCACTTTTTTTTACATTAAAAGATTATTTTCTTGAAAAACCACGTCACTAGAACAAGCTGCCAATGTACATTTCCACATGTTTCTGTTGTGTTTTGAGTTTGCACTGCTAACCAGCTCTTACATTCATTAACTACTGTATACTAGCTATTGAAGGTGAAGTCAGCTATTGCAAGCTAATTGTAAGATAATACATATTTACTCAAATTCACCAATTATCTCCTCGCATTTCGCTATTTTATCGTTCTCTGTTTGTGTTGAAAATAATGATCTGATACTTCTACACCGCCCTGGCTCCATCAATAGGAACATTAAACAAAGTAGCGAACACCGCTCACAACAACAAAGCCTTAGTACCATGCTTTGCTTCACAATTCATTTCAATGTGGTGGGGTGGCGTCGCGGAGGAATATTGTTTTGATTTGAGCTCAAATTTAGCAAGCGTTCTGGAGAATGACCCTTTAAACTTTAACGTTATCAGGGCCCATTGTGTCATATTCTCTGCTAGGGTCAAACATCTGCAGCTGATTAATGGCGTGTCTGTGTTTTCAGGGAAGCAAACTGAAAGAGACCCTCCTGCCGTCATTGAACCTGTTGGCGGAGAGTGCCCGGGTCCACCGTGAGACCAGGAAGTTCCTCAGGGCCAAGGTAAATTGATCTTGTCCTGTTGTTGTTTTTTTTTTTGTCTTTTATTTTAAAGAGATTGTAAGCTAATACACTTTTTGTCAAATTCAGCAAGCAAAGTGGTGCAGACCGCACAACAACATCCTAGCCTTGGAAATGCATTTTTTATGTGGGGGGTGGAACTTCTGAGATAGCACCCTATGGCATTGAAGGGAGAGAGGGGTTTTTGTTTTGGTCGGGTTAGAAGTTAGCCAGCGTTCTCCAGAATGACCGACCCTGCCTTTTAACTACAACACACCAAACTTATATAATATAGGTGCAATGTACTTGTGTGTGTGCGCACGCAGGTCCTGCCCCCCCTGCGTGATGTGATCAACAGACCAGAGGTCGGCGAAACCCTGCGGAACAAGCTGGTCCGTCTGATGACCCATATCGACACTGACGTTAAGAACTGCTCTGCGGAACTCCTGTTTGTTCTCAGCAAAGAAAGCGGTGAGAACACCATGTCGGTTTGCCCATTGAAGGGACATAACACACTAAATGCCATTATTGTAATAATAATTATCGTTATTCCATAGGATCCTATATTATACAGCTGCAGGAATAATTAAGACACTGTTGCAGCTGTTTCTCTGTTTTTAATTTTTTAATTTTATTTACTGTATTTTTAGATTTGTATTTATATAACTGTTATATTTATCTTATTTGTTACAGCTACATTATTAAATTAAAAAAATATGCAGCAGTTTCTTTATCTATCTATCTATCTATCTATCTATCTATCTATCTAAATTAGATAGACACTATTGATTGTGTGTGTGTTTATGTATGTATGTGTGTGTATATATATATATATATATATATATATATATCTTAATCAGTCTATATGGGGAGGCAGGTCAGTCAGTCAGATGATCAAGCAGCTCCTTTGTTAACCAAAGGCTTTAATTGCGAGTGTGTTGCCACTGGTAAGGACCTGTTTGGATGGAGGCTAGAGTGCCATCTACTGGCAGGTACCCCAATACTCTTGTTTATGTGTCATTGATGATGATTAAATTCCTATTATTGGCAGTAAATATAGTATAGTTTGTTTTAGTAGTTACTGTTAATAAATACCCCAATCCCACTGTCTTCTTCTTCTTCTTTCAGTCTCTAGGTTCATTAAATACACAGGGTATGGGAATGCTGCAGGCCTATTGGCTGCCAGAGGCCTCCTGAGGGGAGGAAGAGACTCAGGCATCTACTCTGAAGATGAAGACTCTGAGACAGAGGAATACAAGGAGGCCAAGGCACAGTGAGTCACTCAGCAGCTTCACCTGTCTGTCTCTCTCTGTACCCCTACCTGTCTGTCTCTCTATACACTAATCTGTCTGTCTATACCCTTATCTGTCTGTCTCTCTATACACTAACCTGTCTGTCTCTTTATACACTAACCTGTCTGTCTCTCTATACACGTACCTGTCTGTCTATATCCTTACTTGTCTGTCTCTCTCTGTGCCCCTATCTGTCTGTCTCTGTACCCCTATCTGTCTGTCACTCTGTACACTTACCTGTCTGTCTTCTTATACCCTTATCTGTCTGTCTTCCTATACCCTTATCTGTCTGTCTTTCTATACCCTTACCTGTCTGTCTTTATATACCCTTGCCTGTCTGTCTTTCTATACCATTATCTGTCTGTCTTTCTATACCCTTATCTGTCTGTCTTCTTATATCCTTACCTGTCTGTCTTCCTATACCCTTACCTGTCTCTAAAAACGCTCAAAGCGTTCTTGAACCACTTTCAAAGACGTTTGCTCCGTTTAATGGCAGTGGCAAGTGTTTTTCTGACGCATAGTGGAATATTTGTAACCTGTTGGTGTTTTATAAGTAGCATATTTGTCTTCATCGTGCTTCTGTATAGCTGAAACACAGCAACCTACAGCAGTGAAGCACAAACGATGGCTTTGTTGCTGTTAGCCGTGTGAATGTTGTTCATCTTATTACAGCCCAACCACTCCCTGTGTTGTAAGATGGCACTCACACACTGCCGATTGCGTTCATTGAACGTGTCGCTAACATCTTCTCCCAGGATCAACCCAGTGACCGGCGTGGTGGAGGAGGACCAGCCCAACCCCATGGAGGGAATGACAGAGGAGCAGAAGGAATACGAAGCCATGAAGCTCGTCAACATGTTCGACAAACTCTCACGGTAAACGCAATGCACACATACTGTATGTGTATGTGAAATGAAGAGCCCTTGTTTGACCTCTCTGTCTCTTTCTCTCAAAGGACCAATGTTATCCAGCCCATGCAGCTAGGGATGGATGGAAGGATGCGAGAGATCAATGTAGAGGACCTCCTTAAACTGTCCCACAACCCAAATCTTCAGCCTGAACACCCACAACACTCAGATAGCGAGGAGGATTAAATTGAACAAAAACGCGCACACACATTAAGAACCATACAACATGGGTGTCACTGTTAAAGTGACTATATTATTTCCAGTTGGTTCCCACTGAACCTTTAGGAGTGAAAAACAAGAGGTTTGACGCATGGCTTTGAACTAATTGTCCTGTCGCACAGCAAAATTAATAAATAAATATCACAGACCTACATCAGCATAACAATATGTTATAAAACATCAGGAGTTTCACTCTAGCACTGACATAGACTAACCCACTATCTGACACAGATCCATGTATAAACAGATTCCTCAAAATGAGACGTTTTATGAGTGTTGGGATATGGTGTGTATTCACACTGAATAATAGCATGTCAGCTTTTCTGCAGTCAGCCCTCCATGTGATTTTTCACACTAATGTAAGCTTCGTGCTTGAATTCTTCCAGGCGTTTAGCATGCTGCTGAGGATAATTCAGGATTGTTTCTTTTTCAGTAATGAAATGTCTATTTTGGTATTCCCTGCCAAGCAAGGATATTAAAAAGCACCCTTATTTTAGCTCTGCGGCCTTAATTGATAAGCGTACTGTCTTTGTTAGGCCTATATGGTTGTATTTTAGTATCAATATTTTTCTGGATAATATATGATCTAAATATCTTATATATTTTGATCGTGATAAGTGAGGCAATGACGTTAACATGGCCTTTTTAATAGAATACTGTTAAATGCCTGTACTCTGAGGAACCTGCAGAGCTCTACATTAGACATTCTTCTTCAAATGTATTCGGTCACCAAAGTGAAAAAGGTTAGTCTTGTTTATAATGGGTTATTACTACGCTGAACATTTTAATATAAACAAGTTTTCTTCTACCGGTGGAATCTTCCTTTTGAGCTTCATAACCAAATAATAATGATGTATTATTAAAGGTGGAGTCAGTGATAATAAGCTAATATATCTTCACTGTCTGCTAACTATCCATGTGTGCTTTGAAAAAATATTATTGTGCTCCGACAGAGGCCTGGCTCTCTATATGGGAACACAAATAAAATGGTTCAGACTGTACCACAAAAATACTGTCCCATCCCTGGCAATGCTTATGCCATTTGGGGGGTCGGAGCTTCTGAGGGAGCCAAACCAAATGTGCACTGTCAATTAAAAGTGTAGGGAAAACATATTACTTGTGCTGTTTTTATATTGAACCTTGGTTTAGTGAACAGCAGTATAAATTGTCAATCACTTCCTGAACACTAGGCCATTCCTGTCAATCCATTCCTGAACACTAGGCCCTTTACGCAGAGCCTAAAAGGCATTTGACCACCACAGAGTAAGTCGTCAAGCTGTTTGAAGTGAAAGGTTGGCAGGTACTTTTTTAATACCTCTACTTTTTATGTCCATGCTGCATTTTTTATTGTATAGTTAATCCATTGAAGGGTAACAATTGTGTGACTGATTACGGAACAGAGGTTGAATAGGCTACTAAATTCCTCGAAATCCAAAGTTCACCTTTAACTGCCCCAGTGTGTGTTATGTCACTAAGAGTAAACAGTCCTGGGATGGTTTGTTTTATCTAAACATGCTGGGTGCCATAAAGTAATTCTAAATGCGTATTGGGCTGTGTATCCAGGTTCATACTGTACAAAGCAAAGCCATCACTCATGTCTGGGTAAGGCTTAATAATACTAAATATATAGGCCTGCATCTTAGCATTCACTTCACCTCTTGATTTAACCAGTTTAATATGGACATTTTATTTTTCTTATTAAAATCACTTAAAATAGTCTCCTAGTGATTGGAATCTGTTCTCTCAGTATAGTTTCAGTCGAAAAGGCTGCTAAAACATTTCAAGATAAGGGTTGTAGTTAATTTTAATGGATGGGGTTTCTTGTAGTTCATTTTGATGGATGGGTTTTCATAGCTCTGCAAATGAAGGAGTGAAAGGTCAGACAAGGAAAACATCTTAATTATATAGTAAATAACATGAGACAAATATTTGCCAGTTTAAAGTGAATAGATTACAGTTTAGTAAACCTATAGGTGTTGTGTCTAGCTGGCAATCTAATAATCCGGATTATCATATTGCCCTGCAGATAAACAACATATATGCCCTAATGTTACCCTTAAACCAGTTAAATCAACAAAAACATTTAAGCCGTTGTAGAAAATTGTGCTTTATATTTTAGATATTCTATTTTATATATATATATTAGATCTTATTGCTTAAAAGTGAAC
>JAODUH010002738.1:0-34714 GCA_027564835.1 Typhlichthys subterraneus | reverse complement strand
TGCCATGTTGCTTCTTCGGGCTGTGCCCGGCTGGGCTCCGTGGCAAACCCAGCCACCAGGCGCTCGCCAACGAGCCCCTCCTCTGGGCCTGGCTCCAGACGGGGGCCCCGGTCTTCCTCCGGGCAGGGTAACCTCTCATCTTAAATTATCTTTCATAGGGGTCTTCTGAACATAGCAAGGTTTAATCACCTTATTAAAATGCATTATAAAGGAGGTAGATAGGGAAAGTAAAATAGCTTGACTAGTATAAAGGAAAATAAAGAGAAAAATGAATAACAAGTTTTATGTGATTCCTAAATTAGACATTTTAGACAAACTATTCCAGCAGACTATTTAAAGATTAGAGGGCTATTTTGGTCAAGAGTTCGAGAATAGATCACCATTGTGCAATATACACTGATCAGCCATAACATTCTAACCACTGACAAGTGAAGTGAATAACACTGATAATCTTATGGCACCTGTCAGTGGGTGGGTAATATTAGGCAGCAATTGAACATCTTGTCCTCAAAGGTGATGTTAGAAGCAGGACAAATATTCAATAGTAAGGATCTGAGCGACTGACAAGGGCCAAATTGTGATGGCTAGACGAACAAAATCGCCCCTCATATTTTAATTTTTTTTTTTATGATGTAGCCTAACTCGAGTTATTTGTTTATTTGCCTACTTTGATGACCATCTTAAGGCTACCAGCATTGGCAAGTATAGTCCACTAATGCCCCACCCCCCTTGGTTGTTGCTATAGGCATGCCTGTAAAGTAAGCTAATATTGCACCTGGCATGTAGGCTAATGGTGTTTATCTTACATTTTATGTCCTGTTCTTGTATCTCCTCCTGCTTTTTTGGCTTCAGAAAAGCGAAATACGACACCTCCCTATGAGGCTTGTAAAACCACGTGTAGTCTAAAACGTGCACCATTTCGCCAATTCCCCTGCGCATAACATACTTTTGTACATTGACCGTTCTTCGGAGTATTTAAGAGTGGTTTGCTTCTTTTTTCTTTTTAATAGTAAGATATACTAGTAGTAGTAGGATAATGCTCCTCTAATCTAAATTTATTTGGTCACAAATTGACATCACTCATACACTGTATGCTACACACAAATAAAAAAATGTATGCCTACAATCTTTTTGTAAGAAATTGTAGCTACGGCTGACGCTAATACAAGGAATGTAATTTTTTACATTTATTTTAAGCAAACCTCTTAATTACACAAATATTGTGCTTAGGAAATAACGTATCAATATTAAATATATTAATAAAACATCGCATTTTCGATGTCTGAACAAACGACCATCAAATCAGAGATGAAATGCCGTAGTGAAACTCAAGGGACCACAAGAAAGACCACAGCGACCACAGCAACTGGTCCAGACCACTAGATTCAGCACCCCTATAGTGGTAGTGACCGTGTTTGTGAGCATGGCCATAGGACAGACCACTGAATTGGCTACAACCCTTACTGAGCAAAGTTCACATCATGTAGCTCAAAAGTGAAATGCTAACTGTTTGGATGTATTCTGAGCTTGTCGTGCACATTTCATTATGCACTGAAACTTCACCCATTGTTAATAACACTCAAAACACAATGTAGTTTCACTGCTAATAATATACAATACTTAAATAAAAGAAAGCCATAATTCTTTGACAATTTTATTAGTCTAGAATGTCACTCAAAAAAAAAATCTCATACACGGATACACTGACTGAAAAAATAAAAACAATAAACAACAATTTTACCATTTTACTTCTGGCTCAAGGAACTTTATCAATCAAGCATGCATCTTTCACAAAAATCATCAATTACCTCAACTTACCTGTTAATTTAGGGATTAGAGGTTCAGGTGTCATTTCCCAGATCCTTTCAATGCAAGATATGCATATTTATGCGAGCATGATAGTGAAATTAATGATTACTCAATATTATGTTATGGCTATTTAGGATTTGGCAATGGGACGAGATAAAATAAAGGCTACAAGTAATCTTGTAAACGATGTGGGATTTGAAGCGAAAAAAAATATTGCTTGCATCGTGGTGATCACAGCATATTTATCATATCTAATGGAGAATGATTAATGTTGAATAATTAAAATGCAGAGGTGAGTTAGTTAACGGAATTCCCAGTGTATACGACTAGGTTGAAATCTGTTTGACATCGGTCAATTACAATTGGCAATATTTTAACCACATAAATACAGTTTGCATCACGGTACATGTAAGGTCTTTATTGAAAACATGGGCCCGACAATGAAAAAGTACATTTAGACGACTAGCGTAACTTTAACTGTTATTGTTTCAAAGTCGTAGGGCTTCGGGTTGCGTACAGTACGGATTTTTTCATACAGACATGGTCGAAAAAGATGATGGAACTAATGCAAGTTTGATCTTAAGTACGTATAACATAATTCAGCTCAATTAATACAATCACAAATATCGCCTAAAACTAATCCTGAAAGGATTCAGCTTTCTATGTTACATACAATATTAGATCTATTAATTGGAACGAACAGGAGGAAGAAGAAAAAAATATATATATACGCTTAATTGCGGCTCTAAAATCTTACAACACAATGAATAAAAACAACGGCCAATATTACGTGTAAAAACTGTCCCAAAACAATAAAAGACGATGGCGCCGACAATACAGTTCCTCCTGTGAGTATTGCAGGGGAACAAAACGCGTTCAGCCAAGGAGGGAGATATAGTGTGACGTGCATCAGGAGACGGCGTGTGGCGACGCAGTCGGACGACGATCCTGACGAATTGTTAAAACCTGTAAAAAGAGCAAATCACACGGGTCAACTGTCGGCCACTGTAGAGCCTAGGCACGCTATTCCATCTTTCAACAGCTGGGGGTTGACAACGACCTCTGCAGTGCTGCTTTATTCAGAAAACAGCCGTACAAACTCCTGCTAGATTGACTCTCCCACTGAACTTTTGGTCTGATATTGACTTTATGGCACAACAAAATTGAGTCATTCAAACCATGCTTTTTAGATATTTAACATTCCTCTAGCAGCAGATCTAGAATACGACTGTGACGGCTGCAGTGTGCAGCACAGACAAGCTTTGTGAGTCAGATTAACCACGAGTGTCTATTCTCACCTTGGGTCGCACGCAGGGGCCGACCTAATAAGGGTAGCGTGCAGGCGGAGGCGGCTGCATCCGCTCTGCGTACGGGTCCCTGGGGCGAGGCATTCCATACGCAGGGACCCTCGAGACAGGCGAGAGACGGGAGCGCTCGTAGGAGTAGCCATTACTGGGGGGGGGCATGGGCATGGGCGGCGGCGGCCTTCTGAGGGGGCTACGCTCTCGGGCATAGTACGGGCTCGGGGGCGGTGGCAGAGGCCGGCGCTCGTATGGGTCATGCGGCGGCGGTACGAGGCGGTCGCGGGCGACGGCAGAGGGGGGCGGGGGCGGAGGGGGGTGGGCACTGGGACGCCTGTCCTCGTAGGAAGAGAGGCCGTACGGGCGGGCCCTGTATTTCTCATAGTAATCTACCACTCCGTAGCCATCCCGCTCATACGGGGGCTCTGGGTACGCGGCTCGCCGCGGTGGGGGAGGTGGCGGCGGGGGAACGGGGTAACACGGTGGTGGGCGACCTCGCATGTAGCCAGGTGGCGGAGGCTCATGCCGTTCCCCAGGATATCGCGGTGGGGGCCAGTAGCCACCCATGTCCTGGGGGTGAGGTGGGTATTCCTCTTCTTCCTCATATCTGGGGCGGCTCTTTGATATCTGGACATGAACACGTTTGCCTGCACAGGGCAAACAAGCACAACATAGTACAATAAGAGAGATAATGTATTACATACTTATACTACTTTGTGGGGGAGGAGGGGGGGGGGGGCGACGACAATGATATAGAAATCTTGCTGCATTGTCCTTTTCCTACCTTGAAATTCAGCATTGTCCAGTCCCTTGATGGCATCCATGGCCTCGTCAGAGTTGCACATGTGGACAAAGGCGAAGTTCTTCACCACAGCACATTCGGAGACCGTGCCGTACTCCTCAAAAAGAGCACGGAGCTCATCATCACAACCCTTTTCCACATTGGCAACATGAAGTTTGATCGAGCCCTGGTTCTTCCCATGGCTGGCCTCTACATTGATCGCCGTGCCGTGGAGTTTGTGGAGATGCAAGCTTCTGATAGCTTTGGTGGCATCCTTGCGATCCTCCATGTGAACAAAGGCAAAGTTTTTGATGATGGCACATTCTGTGACAGCACCATACTGGGCAAAAAGGGCCTGGATCTCTTCCTGGTCTGCCTCTCGAGGGAGGTTTCCAACAAAAATCTTTACCATTGTAACAAACCTATATAAAAATTTAAAAGCACCACATAAGAAAATGGGTGAGGAGTAGGTACATGAAAAATAAGGACATACATTTCTTATTACAGTGGAAACATTTCTAATGATATCGTTTCATCTTATGTTGAAACAATACATGTTGTATGTGTATTATTTGCATATTATTAGTTGGATTAAACACGTTCTTGACTAACCATGATGGGCGCATGCTTCTGTTGGTAAACAAATAATTTAAGTTTAGAATTGTGAGCCTGCCACCCAATCAATATCACTATTATACTGTGTAAATAAAGACCATTGAAGAGAACATATTTTTTTATACACGAACCTGAAACATACCAGTACGTGAAATTTAAATTGCATATTGGTGCTCATTTGACACTTTAATGGGTAAGGTGACACAAATCAGTCCCTCCAGGATTTCACCGTCTTGGGATTGTAACAACACAAATTCAACCAATCCCTGTGAATGCGGGCATGAGAACTTCATATCGCGATTATAGTGACCAAAATTATCACGGTTAAGGGTAATATTTAAATATGCTTAATTTATAGAGAGAATTTTACTATTCACACACTGAATACAAATGCCAATTTATTGAACATTTACATTACAATGGGAAAATTAATTTTTTTTAAAAAGAAACCTACTCTTAACATATTTTTTATTGATGTAAAAATAAACATTACACCTCTTTATGTGGCTGTAAAAATTTAAAGCCGTTAAAATGTTTACAATATCTGTCTGATGGTGAAATGCCTATATGATCCTCTGAATATATGGCTTCTAGTTTAAGGATTTTTTTTGCTTGCATATATTATACCATTATGCCTCATGTATTTCAATATTGTACTTTATAATTAACATTGTTTGCTTAACTAAATGTTGGGGAGAAAAAAAAAAAAAAAAAAAAAAACTTTCGAGCGGGGGGAGGGGCAGGGCCCGACAGGCTTGAGGCAGCCGTGACGTGTGGCGACGGTTGGTACTGCACCCGAAGAATCAACTGCAATACATAGCACATTCGTGAATTTGTTATAGGTTTTACTGCTCCGCGAAAATGTTTTCAAGGTGTCTCACTTTGCTCAAATGGTGCTTCAGAATATTATATTGGTAGTTATGTATACATAGCTTTTCTAACCATGCCAATAAAGCCAGTTTGGACGAAAAAGGTGGAAAGTGAGTTCCCGCCCCTTGCCTTGAGCGCCTGCTAGCAAACCTGACTTTCTTTCTACTCTGAAATCCCTAGTTCCGACATAATCGAACGCAAAATAAGCATTTATATTAAACCCTATCTGCAGAAGTTAAATTCGTTAAATTAATGTAATTTCTGTAACAACTCATCTGTGGCTTCTGGTCATTTTGAGTTGCTAAATGGAAATAAAAAGCCAAAACGAAAACGGACACCTTTCCCATGCCGCCTGGTTACATTAGCTCATACCTACCGTACATTATCGTTTACATTTTCAGGCTGTCACTACCGTACTCTACGTATTACCAGTAGTCACACTGTTAGACCAATATAGGTCAGGAAAACCCGAATACGATAAATACCCATCGTCACGTATAGCTTTAGCTAGCTAATGTTAGCTTGTTCATGAACAAAGAACCTTAATCCACAGTACACAATTTTTTTTGTTTTGGAGTATTAGCTGGCAGAAAAACATTGAATATTAAAACACACTAATTGTGGCGTGTTTAGCGTGTCCGTAAATATATTTGGACAAAACATTTTGAGACAGGCCTACATTATCTTACATACCTTCCTACCAGTCGTCCAACCACCGAATGAATGACCTTCTTTTTCCACCTTATTCTTTCTTGTTTTTAATTTCCCTTCAGACTGGCTATATATTTATACCGCCCTCTGTTGGAACTGGTAGGCTATATACAACTCCGTTCTCCATAGCGAGTGTGGCTATCCTAATGTACAATCTAAAATCTCTAGAGGTCGCCATAGCATAGGTCTACTGCATAAATTATGCTAGTGCAGACTGTCCAATGTTACGTCAGAATTTCATAATAAGCATAGGGCCAGGCTATACGGTACCGTACTTTTCAGTAGTGGACCTTCTGTAACATAAAGGCGTATCCTATCCTCTGCTAATAATATCACCACCATCACCCGCTCAGTGCAGTGCACGCAGGTCTTTTTGCCTACTATTATAAGATACATTACACACTATAGGCCTACTATAGCCTACGTCTGTTTATATTCTCTGTTGAATCAAGCGTTCCCTTTATTAAATTAATCACACTGCTTCATGTGTCACACAACACCTGATAAACACTTTTTATCACAGTTAACTTGAGCAGGAACATAGGCATGATCTAAGGCAGTCTGACTATTAGTGATGATGACACATTTGTTTTTTAGTTACTACCAACTATTAAATTAAACATTTTATCGCACTTTTTAATCAGACAAAATCAGTTGCATAGTGTCCATATATCGATATATCTTTTAGCAAAACAGGACTGCACTATGATGCTCCTGAAACTGAAGGAAAATAAACAAAATATATCTGCAACTGCCTGTATTGACACATTTTTAAAGAGACAACCAAATTTACATTGTCTGAACAGTGTGCTCTGTAAATAGCATAGGTCCTATATTTTATAATACAACAGTCATTGCTTGTTTAAAATGTATAGTGAACAAAATTGACTAAAAATTATGTTTAATGCTGATCTTCATGGAGCTACATACATATGGTTTATATCGTATTCCCACACACACTGTCCACAATATGCTGCCATGATCTCTTCAAAACTGAAGATCAATTAAATGATTTAATGTAGTAAATGTAAAAATGTATCTAATTATAATCATAATAAGGGTGTAATGTCAGCGATGCATCATTATACATTTTAAATACATTTATTTTATATTGCTACTGGTCTTGCATATTTCCAAACCTTCCCCAGTCGCGGAACGGCTAACAATGTCTAAATTAGTTCCAATCAAACAAACAGGAGAACACAATATAGCTTATTCTTTCAGTGAAAACAGTTAAATCTCTTTTGGCCATGGATCTATGTCATATCTGGCAATCATCTTCTTATCTGTAGGCAAAGGCAGCTATTACTATCTTATATTTGGTTTGGTAACTTTAAAGCTACAATCTTACATTTTCAGTTGTGTTAATGAAGCCCATACAGTAAATCAGTTTGTGGCAGGTAATCAATAGGGAAATTTGGGAATGGATCAACTAACCACTGTAGTTCAACATACTGCTTAACGTAATGTGTAGTATGAGGAATAAGCCCCAATGCTGTCTAGACACTGACTGATACCTTTTACTGTACTCACCACATCTGGGAAGTCCCAATGCAGTATTCAATAAAAAAAACATCTAAAATTAAGATCACAGCAGCCATAAAAGCAGCAGCAGCAGCATCCCATGTATCTACTCCTTCACGAGGAGTGAAAAAGTTTGATCTGAAATCTAATTTAAAATTTTAAAATTCCAGTCATGTGTTGGACAGCAATACCAATGACCCAGAAGCTAATAATGCCAGTAAATGTATGATATATTTTTACAGAAATACAAAAAAATATGTACAATTAAAAAATGATAGAATATGCATTATTCAAAAGCACAAGGGTGAAATGTTTGTTAGGTTAACTGTATATCAATAAAATGTTAACCTTTGATAACACTTTAGAAGTGCAATATTAAAATCTGCATCTTTCCATGTCATGCATGTTTCTATTCTAGAAGGTACGATCATCAATAATCTTCATGATGCGCTGGGCCCAGGGGAGATCAGGATCAACACAGACAGTGCGACGTTTCTGCGTCAGCAAACTGCAAGTAAATAACAATACTCCATTAGCCACTGCAGTGAACGTTAATTGACCACATATTAAAGTACCTTAATGAGACTTACATGACGCCTTTCTTTGCGCACCTGGGATCAGTCAAGGAATATGAATTGATGCGTTTTGGATCAATTGGCCTTTGATAGGTGTCGAAACAGCATAGGTTTGGACCACCTGCATCTGAAGAACACACCATTTGATACATTAGTGGTATTTACCTTCTTATAGTGGTCAGGCAGATAACTCAATTATGATGGGTATAAGAATGTGCATCAGGGTGGTAACAATACAAATGTAAAATGAGATGACATGACCTTGTGAGCCGATATGTGACAATTAACCTAAACTCTCTACACGACTGAACCTTAAAAAGAATATGGAACAAAAATTTGCTGAAATGTTAGTTATATAGTTCAATGTATTTGACTCCTGGAAATAATGCTCAATTTGTTTTAAGACTTCTGGATTCCTTAGTTTCTGATAGCTTGATTTCATATATGTTGATTAAGGATAAGGAATTTATTAAACAATAAAAAAGTGTCTTATTAAATCACACTAAACAGATTACAGATGAAATTGTCATAATTGTTTAAAACTAAAAACAAAAAATGCACAGAGGAAAACAAAATATGTAATAATTCAAGTCCAATAAAACAGCATTGGATTAAACGTGTTTCGATACAAATATCTATGCAAGAGGACATCGAGGCTGACCCCCTGATCTCCCGTAAGATATGTCTTAATTATACAATACATAATACCAAACAGGTAACTTACTGTTGGCCATAGTAGATGAAAGCAGTGCAGCTCCCACAAAGCACAGCAGGAGAATTGTATTCGTCTTCATGACTGATCCTTCCTCACTTAATAGATTGGCAACGTATATCTTTAACCACTACAAAAGGTGACTTAGCAATGGCTTGCTCTGAAGTGTGCAACTTATCAACATTGGGGAAGGGGGGGGGGGGGGGTCTTTAAACAAAGGATGCAAATGGTTTGCATTAAAAAAAAAAAAAATTCCACTCTGTTTCTGAAGGTGGAGGAAAAAAAAAAAAAAGACCTCACATCTACATTACACAGGAAATGCAGGTGCGGTTAAGTTTGTGGTAGATTCTGAAACTCTTACCTTGACAAGATTAAATCTAAAAGAACTATCATTACATCAATATTTCTGTCGGAATGTGTCCGCTTAATATTTTATGGATTTATTTCAGTGACAATTAGTTTTGTAGAATATGTACAGCTTTTATTTAATAAAACCTTATTTACATTTCAAGTGACAAAGTCATTGACCCCTATTGCCTCCATACCAAAAAAAAACAATGCAAAGCACACAAGCAAATAAGACTAATAAGTAATCTTAAAGGTTCACTTTCAAATGTAATTTTAAGGTAAAACGCCTTGATTATATTATTGCGCCATCTGAACTCAGGCTGGTTTCCATCCCATGTATTAAAGTTTGGTATTTTAGTGATTCATGTCCCTCTGCAAGATATCTGAATGCCACTGCATGCCATAACTGATCAGTCAGACCAGTCACAGCAGAATAATACTCTTAATGTCTTTTGAACATGCACAAATCGCTTGCCGTCAATAAAATCTAAGAATCCTCTATTGCTGCTTTGTTTGTTTTGATGTTGGCTATAGTGTGTTATTGAATTGGTGTCAATGGCTTGACCTTCAGACATAAGCTGCCTATATCTCCCACTACAAGAGAGCAGTTTAAGACTCAGGGTGAACAGATGTGTGTCCCACCTCATTGTTAACGTGTGTGGCTGTAGCAGGAGAGGTACAGAATGGATTATAAGTGCTGGAGGTATACAGATACAAGAGAACACAAGCTACTCTGGTGCAGGAGGGACATGTACTGTTTAATTTTGAAGCAAAGACAATGCCTTTGTAACATTGGCTTCCCCCACTAGTCCTAAATCAAGGAGTGTACCTTTAACCAAATACAAAAAGCAATGTGGATGTAAAGAAAACAAGTCACACAGGTATCCAATGGGCATCATCAGCCTACAGGGCCAAGACAAACAGGCACCATTGGTCAGGGGTGAGTAGGGTCAATTTAACACACAGGCATCCTGTTAAAAACAACAATAAAAACAAAATAACTTCTTAAAGAAAAGACACATTCACACACAAACAGAATTTATGCAACTGCTGTTATTTGCCTACACTGAATAGAAAACACGGTAAACTTAAAGTGAGAACCTTATGTGCAATTAATACATGAGGCACATATATGCAAAGTGTGCAAAAGGATTTATTGCATTAAAGTTCACCACACGGGACAAGGGTGTGCGTGTTTGTGCAGAAGATATCATGTTTAGGGGTATTGGGACAAACAGGACTGAGTTTAAAAACAGCCCAAAGTGAAAAATAAGTTAATAGATTCAATGTAACAGGGATGGGACTGTAACGCAACAGAAAGTAACATTTAAAAAGGGTATGGCTCTACGTGCTACTCTTGATCTAGCTTTTGGATGTACCTTATCTTTAAAGCAATTGAGTCAGACAGCATAATTAATCAGTTACAACTAATAATATAGTTTGTTTGCATTAGAGCAAATATAAACTGAAATTACCATAAGCTTGTACTTTGTACTTGTAGCTTTTAAAGCTAATCAATTTTCATGCTTTTACAAGCTTGGCAGAGATATTGGGGCTGTGATTAATGCAGAACAATAATAATAAAAAATTAATTCAAAATACATCACTCCACTGGTTGCTTCCTATCCAATGGTTGTCTGGTCGCCCTACAGAAGGACACCTCTATTGGATAGGAGCAGTGAAAAGTGGATCAGAAACAACCCCTTGTTGGTAAATATGCTGCAAATGGCTCCATTTTACAGTCAGTAAAAGTAAAAAAGTAAGGGCTGAACTGCTTCATACAGTGAGACATGCCAAAAGTTCTTACTTTTTACAAATGTGAACCCCTGGACTTCCAGTTTAAAATTACATAGCAGCAAAAGGCTGGTCCTTGGAGCAGTCAACATGAAATAGTACAGAACAATTAAAATAAATAAATAAAAACAAACAAACCCTTCAACTTATAAAAAAGGCAAACCGTTCAGAGGTCAATAAAGTGAATCAAGGCTAATATCGGTGTACCTGACAAAGAATAAATGCAACAGATATGAAGACAATAAAAGAGTGAACAAAATATGATTTTACAAAGCTAAAGTAGCTGTACTGTAAGTATCCTAAATACAGACAGACTAAATTAAAGGCAACCTTGGGTTTATGGATTGTACGAAATTCCAGATTCCTCCCAGAAGTGTCATAGCTGCATTCACTGTGCTACGACGTTACAGTGGAAGTCAGAGCTAGAGGAGATGAGGGATAGGTGAAGATAAAAGTAAAGACAGATATGAAGGGGCTTCCCCATGTTCTCCAGCAAGCTGCAGAGACCCCCTCTAGGCCTATGGTGGTCTGGGAGTGTATGATACATTCGGTTCACATGCCAAACAGACGCTTATAAGGCCTCGTATCCTGCTGTTGCTTACAGACCTCGTCAACCCTGACTGTCTCTCTGCTCCGTCCATCCACGTTATTACCCACCAGCGACAAGACTAGCTGAGGCCCACGCAGCTCACAGGGCCAGAGAGATGCTGGGGCGGGATAGGTGTGTTCAGTCTAGACTGCCTGACAGTGCTTACACAGCCACTGTGTCTCCTGGGGTGTCTCCCGTCGGCTCTGGAGCTTCATGGGTGATGAAAGTGGCAACACCCCGGAGAGGGCATTCCATTCATCGCTTCAGAACTGGGCTACCTCGATCTGGGTCCTTCTGTAAGGTCTGCAGAACCTTTGAAGAGTAGAGAACGAAAGCAGGCAATCTGTGAGTCTGGTGTAGGGAATACAGACGTGTCTCAAAAAGATCTCCCCAATAAAGAGCAGAATTCAATTACTTATCTGGATTACAACGATGCAGTTTTGGATTATAAACTTCTTAATTGGTTCCACCATTGCTGTTATCAGCAATACACATTTTAAATGTTTTCCCCTAAACTCAGATGCTATTAATACTTAAAGACATATTATGCAAACAGACATTATGTAATTATTTCTGAGTCTCCATGGTTTCAACCTATTGTGAGAGAATTGGAAGCAACAGAGGAACCAGTGAAGATACTCCTGAGGTGAGATTTGCCCCCCCCCATGACAATAAGAGAACGCCGTTTAGGCAGCAGCAGTGGTGCAGTGATCCCGTGCCGTTTGAAACTCAAGTCAGACTCTACAACAGTGACTGCTTCCCTAACCTGCGTCCACTTCCTGCTGCGGCTGCTCATGTGAATGGTGGCGATGTGCTGGAAGAGCTGCTCGGCGGCCATGATGTCGGGCAGGCGCGTCAGGAACTGGGCCATCTGGATGAAGTCCATGTGCAGCAGCACGTCCTGGTAGAGGCGCAGGATGCCCAGCGCCGTGCGGAATAGGAACTCCTCGCCGTCACGACAGAACACGTCCCACGCTCGACACGCTACGTCCAGCGGCAGGGACCTGCTGTACAGCGTGAAGATCCTGGAGGACACAGAGCTCCGTGTCAGAGCCGTGCGTTTTGTGTCCGCTACACAACATCTGGAAGGTCTGACAGGAGCTCACTACAAGTAGCTCCAACCAATCAAGGCTGTGCCTACTTTAAACATGTGGTCTGTCTAAAAAGGACCACAATGTTACGGCCAACAGCCTTATTGCTGGACAATACACACACACAAAAAACTGTGATTTTTAATCACACGTTCAATATCAATTAACATGTCAATTATGATTACAGCATTTGTCACTGACTAACGATTCGTGAGCAGCAGTCACTTCATTGTATACAAGGCGAGCAGAAATAATCTAACAATTGAATATGCCATGTGCGTGATGACTTGCACTTCATTACACACAGCCAGTGTTCAACAGCAGTGGGCTAAAGGGGCATTCATACTACCGGCGGCAACGGCGGCATGACGTCATGAAATCCTATTCATGCGTGTTGGTGCCGCGGCGATAAACGCAAAAACACTTACACTACGTATAAACGTAGCCTATTTTTTCCTATTGTCCTTTTCTTCTTTGCTAATCTTCATAAAACAAAGCTTAAACAAAGCGCTGACTGCATTCGCCCATAGCAACGTTTATCGACTCCCACACACTTTTGCGCGTTCCTCCGGATTTTGTGCCACGGAGGTATGTGCAAAAGTGGGGGTGGGGGTTTAACCTAGCGCTTGCCGCCGCGGTGGGCGCAGCTATTGCCGCTGGTAATGTGAATGCCATTTGAATGCATGAAAATATAATTTTCAAGTGCCAAACTATTTTAAAAACCAGTAAAGCATAATACCTCACCCCCACCCCTCCCATTAACTCTCTTACGTAAAAGCAAATGTAACAGAAAGCCGTAATATTCCGTATTAATGACAGCTTCCTTTGCTATCACAGTCAAGTCATCTGTGAGACTGGGCTGGGCTACTGTTATCCATTTTGGCCATATTATCTATCCCCAGTCTGAATAGTAGTTTTGATTTGTCTAGTGATATCTCTAGTGAACACAAATGATTAAAATAGGATTAATCTTTAGTTTGTGCCTTGCTCAAGGACATTAGCGAGATGTGGAAAGAAAACCCACTGTTACAACAACCTCTTCTAAAACCCACATGTCCATCACTGCTAGCAGTATTCTGGATGGGGGTGTAAGGCGGGACAATTAACAGAGCCAGCAAACAAGCCTGAGATCCTGTATTCTAAGAAACACTATACCGTTAAAACTAGAAGTGCTAGAAGTCACGGAAGGACACATGCGCTTTTTAAATCGTTAGTTATTTCAAGCAGTGTATACTGCACGTCTCATTTCTGTCCAGCCAAGGGTTTTCTTAAATATTGTAACCACACAGCTTGCATTGTTAGAATTTCAATGGCGCGGTTAACCTTTTTTATTTTCTTCTGGAGACATATGTAACACATTTGACGGCACTGCTGTTCACATTTTATTATTTAGTTATACATTGGAGACTATTTTTTAAATAGTGCTCTATACAATATTTGAAACATGATTAATATGGCAGTAAAACTATTTTCTATGTAGATAATGACATTGCACTCCCTGTGTGGGTTGTAATCCCAGCTACTCTGCTCTTTGTTTTCATAGCTGGGCCTGCGTGCATGCATGTTAGTACATGTGTGCGGCCCACACAGTATTTGTTGTGGTCTGAGTCATATAAAGACACTTTAAAGAATCCATGATGACAGTGGTTTCCAAAAAAAATCTGGGCGATCAATTGATCTACATTGTGAATTGTCACTAAAGCCAACCCCGCCTGTCACTGTGCCAATATTTATGAACAAAATGACCAGTTACATTGTAAGAGTAACATATAGACGTAAAGGAAACAAAACAACATGACAGTTGTGTCCAAAGGAAGGGAGAGGAAGAACTAGATACTCACAAGGAAATATGAGTAGACAAGGGGGGAGAATAACACT
Organism: Typhlichthys subterraneus; assembly: GCA_027564835.1. Lineage (NCBI taxonomy): Eukaryota > Metazoa > Chordata > Actinopteri > Percopsiformes > Amblyopsidae > Typhlichthys > Typhlichthys subterraneus. Next base: position 20,116 of record JAODUH010002738.1, on the reverse strand, counting down.
TACCAGTCAATTAGATAAATATCAGGGGTCAAGTTGTTTTTCTTGAAATGCACAAATAGCTTTGGTAGGTTTTCTTCAAAGAATACTTCAAATGCTGCAAAGTAAGTTAACATCTGAAGAAAAAAAAAAAGAAAAAAAAAACACAAATAAGAAACTCCACAGTAGCAGGATTAACATCCGTTACATTCAATGGATTTCTGATTGAGGGTTTCGGGTTACCCGTTTACATGGGATGTCACCTAATCTGGTCTGGTGTTTACATGTGCCGGTGCAACTTATTGGAAGTGATGTTAAACATGCACACGTTATCTAGTGCATAATGTAATGTGTCCTGCTAGCAAATGGTAAAACCAGTTTCTAGTTGTAGGTACGTCAGAGAGTGAGGCCATTTGTGTGACTGGTGGAGAAATGTACGACTCTAGATGAACAGAGAAACATGCACACACAGAGAGCTGTGCACACACACAGGGCCAAACGGTGCACGGGCACATGCACTATAGCCAACACCGCCAACAGAGCTTTAGCCGGTACTAAAGCTTCTGCGTCGCACCTACACTGACCCTACGCCATAGGCTCCCCGTAGCCACCTACCCAATGGCATACCTTATAGCGTAGGATGATACACACCTCTCAAAAACATTTTACTACACATATGTCCATCAATTTGAGTTTTAAAATACTATTTTGTGTCAGCACAGATTGTTTTCCATTTATTTATATATATATATATATATATATATATATATATATATAATGTAAGCAAGAGATTTGCTGGAGAGAAATATTTTTCTATGCTAATTTCAAAACATTTTACACTTTACAGGATTTCCTTGCTGTTCAAGCAGTGAAAAAAAGTCTTAAAATGCAATTTTGTGTCAGCACAGATGATATGATATGTTGATGTAACTAAGATTTGCTGGAGAGTAATATTTTTCTATGCTATTGCTATTTCTATTTCTCTATGTTCTAATTCTGGCGCATAACAAGACATGGAACTTCCGCATTTTGGGGATTCGCATCAATCTCATGTGCATTCAACAGCACAGAGGTCCGCACGGCCAACAGACCAGCGCAGAAGGTTAACATGCTCAAAACGGCGTAAGGTACGCCTGTAGCTGACGCCGTAGGTTACACGTAGGTGAGATGCAGAAGCATAAATGGGCCTCACTCCCATTCACTTGCGTCGCAACATGCGTCGCAGTTGATTTGTCCAGACTTTGTACCGTTCTTATAATACATCCATTGTACAGTGGCTGTGCAGAATAGTTTAGCATCATACAAACTAAGTCGGGATATGCGCATTACACCAGGAATGAATGCAGGAATGTTTAACCGTTTATATGGTAGAATTATTTTTATCGGGTCATGGAAGGGCTTATACTAGCTCTCTGTTTCTGAACTTTCGATCGGGTTGGCTGTTTCGCTTCCAATCATGGTGTTTATATGGAGCATTTTCTTTCGGGTTGGGCTTTTAACCCGATTCCAATCAGAATAATAGTGTCCATTTAAACGCAGCTATTGTCTGCCAAGTCAGTTACATACTGACTATATTATTTATATACATAGAATAGATGTACAAATGGACAACTGTGTTCTGTGTAGAAATGTGCACAGTTTCTTTGGGACTACGTGCCTAGTATGGAAATTACTATGAACAATTATAATTCTACCAATTGAAGACCATTATGCAGCTCAGACCACCTCTGAATCAGTGGTGATTGCTAGAGACTAAAGGTTAGCCCAGTTTCCCCTACAATTTAATTAAGATACAATAACCAAGTGTCTGTATTACACCTGACAACAGTGCTATTTAATCATTACAAAGTGTAAAGCATCTGCACTGAACTCCCTTCTCAAACCAATTATAGTAAAGACCTCATCAATATTTAGGTGATAAAACGTAGCACTGAATCCCTGCACATTTTGCATTGGGTCTTTAAAATATATACAATAAAAACATCTATTATTACATTACAGTGAAATGCAAAGTGAAACTCAAGGTAGACGAGTCAGTTGTGTGTGCGTGCACTGACAAGGCTGTGGTCGACTCGGAAGAAAGCCATCTGACAGGGTTTGTTGAGCAGGTTGGCAAAAGCTATGAAGGCGTCAGCCGTGTCCAAGTTCAGGATCAGCACTGCTGCTATAAAAGACATACCCTGGACCTGCAGAACACACACACACAATATGTTTTTAAGAATGTCACAGGATCCCTTGTGTCAATAGATATAGTATACTGGATTTACTACACTGTACACTTCTGTTTGCCAAGTTGCATCTAATATTCAACATGTATTCATAGCCATCTTTGCGTGGTAGCAGTCAACACATTACTACTGGCGACACACTAGTACAAAGTGCAAACAAACATAACATACAGACAGACAGGGGGATTCATGCACACACAGAAGCGGGTGTGCATTTGCACACATAAGCATGGGTTGGGGTCAGCACAGGAAGTAAACAGTCATTTCTACACGGTTACACAGCATGGGACTGTAGCAACAAGTACAAGAGCAAACCACAGCATCTGTAAAGACGACAAGCTGTGGAGGTGTTCGTTTTAAAAAGGATATAGTTGTTGAGTCACATTATGTGAGGAACATGGATCAGATGTTGTGCATTTGGTGTAAAGTGGTTTGTTTTTGGTGACTGTAGAATGACAGTAAAGTTACTTTTGAGACCAATACAATTCATAGACAACAGAAAGAGAGGAGACTACATGAGAGGCCACTACAGGAAATGAACCGAAAGGAAGTACTGGAGTAATTGAAAAATGTCTGTTTGTCCATTAATATAGCCCTACTGCGATGCGGGACCTCAAATAATTTACAGTAATTTAAAAACGCACAAAAGAATAAATCTGAATGTACAATATATACAATAAAGTGTCATTACGTACAGATGAATGTGCCCGTTACATTCCATTAATAACCCTCATGTGCTCATTTCGTGTTTATTAATTAGGTGTTCTCTGGCAATAATGACCGCATCATTACAGCTGACTATGTATTAATGGTGGATTTCTAGAGTATATTTTAATCTAATGTGTTAGATCTTTTTATCAAGTTGTGAAAATTACATGCTTGCATCTTATATTAGCCATTTATTACATGTAGGCCTCATCAACATGAGTTTATACAATTAGTTTAAGTAAAAATGCATAATTTATAGATTTGTTGTGACTATAACAAATACTAAGATGAGACATACTGAAAGTAATTTATCACATGCAGTTTTGTGTCAGAAAATATTTTTAAACATTCCAGAATTAAATAGCGGCACAAAATTAAATCTGTTGCGTTACCAGTCAAAACAGACTAGTATGATGTGATTGGTATAGAAGGGACACACAGTAGGCCAAAACTATAGCAAGCGGTTTAGACATGTATTCTTCAAGAATAGTTGCAGTACTATTCTTGAAGAATACATGTCTAAACTGCTTGCTATAGTGTTGTGTGCTCATACACACGGACATGGTGTTCTGGGTGTCAATCTGATGACTGGGTATGTGCCTGAACTATATTTTATACATAATTATACTCCCACACATTAATTTCTAATGACTGGTAATTTTCATTGGGAACACCATAGGTGTACAAAGGTTAAAAAAATAAAATAAAATAAAACAATTGTAAAATATTTGACATTTTGATAATTTCATAACATTTTGATGTGTTCAGATGCCCTGTGTAGTCATGGGATATTATGACAATCATATTAAATGATCCACATTGTTCAAAAGTGTAATGCCCATTACATAATGGTTGCATAGTACCCCTATGTAAAAAGATGTTGCGTAACCTCAATGCGACAAATTTGATGTCTGATCTCATCGTGTTGCTAGCAGGTCCTAGTAAACATTCGCTCTGTCTCTGCTACTAGTAATCAAACTGACATTGATCCAGGCAAAAGTAGGTTTTGAATTCAGTACAAGGCGCAAATCACACCCGGCTTTCAATCCATAGTTTCACAATTATGTTATTGGAGGGGAACATTATTTATGGTTACTAACACCATAACACTCTAATACAAAACCAAATGTTACAATAACTTAATAAACCGCAACTATATTTTAGGTACAGTACATCTTGTCAGGTTTACACAAGCATTTGTGCGCACGAGTTGGATTTCAAGCCATTCATGATCCCTTCACCTGATGCTACTACATCTGCAAGCTCCATAGGAAATGAATGGACTCCCCGTAAACATAGCTACGCAACCAGTATGTATAGGGCTTAGTAGTCGTATGTTTGCATACTGCATTGTAATATCATGTTGCTACATAATATGCAGTGTAAAAGGTAACAGAGCCATATAATTCAATTCTACAACTGAACAAACATTTCACCCTTCAAAGGGTTAAATGTCTGAGTGTTCCGATTCAGTTGTGCTGAAATCTGTAAAGTTTATAATTCGTATTATATTACATATAAATGTCAGTGAACTGAATATCTGGTGGCATGATTTTATTTGATATTTGATAATGTTTTTCCATAGAAGAATCTTGGCAACCCACATTCTCTTTAGACAGAAAGACTTACGTATCCAACGTCTGGTCGGTAACATGTGTACGCCCCGAGAATGCTGTGCAGAACGTCATAATATGGTCCGCCCTGGCAACACACCAAAGGAACGTTTAGAGGATGGAACATAATGGTTTATGCACACCAATTCACACCAGTTCACACCCACATAACCCTTTCACGTGCTGTTAACAAGAAACACCTGTGCCAAACTTGCTTTCTCAGAAATAACCACAGTGGGTGTAAAAGTGACAGATTTAAAAACCCATGGAGTTGGGGGGCATTCCCCTACTGACCTGCTGAAAGATACAGAGTTGTGGGAACGTTCTAGAGATGTCTAGCTTGATCAGCTCCAGGCTGGACTCCCGATCCGATGAGCCAGCATCTAGGGATGTTATGTTGGAGGAGACCAAATTAAAACTATAGGGGGGTCTGAGGCAACCATGAGCCCAGAAGATGGCTTTTCAATCATTTAACATGCTATCCAACCATGCATTGAGACAGATTATCTGACCAGCCAGAGATAGTGGCAATTTAATGTACATGCTCTGTTGAATCATCAGGTTTCTAACAATCTATTGTTAAAATATTTTCCTACACATACTACTAGAATGGGCTGCTATATGATATTACGCACCGCTTAGTCACTAGTGGTTAACCCTTTAAAGAAAAAAAAAAAAAAAGAAAAAAAAAAAAAAATTACAAACTTACAAAATTTCACCTTCCCAAAAAAATGCTGTAAAATGCTGAATATTTTTTTCAACCTACTTCAGCCTATAATATACATATCAAATAGGAATTATGTTTGTTGGCTTTTTAACCATTTAAAAAAAATTATGTTTACATAAAGCATAATGTTTTTATATTTATAATTTCCATAAAATACAATTCAAGGAGCATTTGATCATGATTATCATCATGGCCTGAGATGGGTCAATGCAACATTGATTTTGATGCATCATTATTTCTTCTACAGTCATATTAAAACAAAAAACTCTAGTGGTTAATGGTTCCCATGGCAGGAGTCAAGTTTATTAGTGATTCGTATTTCTTTCTTCCTATTGAATGATAAACCCGGGCCAATGTTTTAACAAACCATTTAATGGAGAATGAATTAAGGATTGAAATATAAATAAATCTGAATATTTATTGAAATAATAGGTTAAATAAACAACAAAAAATGTAATTAGGTTGATAATGGAAATATGGCTACCTTCAGTTTCAGGATCCGAGGTTGCCATTGTCTTCCACTTCTCCTTTGCCCTGGCCAGGCAGATGTTATACAGCTCTACACATGAGTAGAAAGACATACTTATACAGGTATCAGATTACTATCTCACTTTTACAACACAAAAATATAGAAATACATAAATACATATCAACTAATAATATTAAAATGATAATACAAAGAACTGAGGGTATATTAATTCCAGAGTATCTATTTGTACCCGGGTGAGAATGGCCACACGGTAGCTATTCAGGTATTTACACCCAAACAAAAGATGTAAACACTGTTGCATGAATGGTTGCACATCACATAACTGGCTGAAGGGGCCAAACGGGGACACCAGTGGTATAGCCTACTGGCCATCGGGTGTAGTGGTCTGGGACAAATCCAGGTGTGCTGCCACATCGATGGTAACTTGCAAGGCAGCTGGAGTCACAAGATCACATTCACTTGAAGTATGTGTAACAAACCATCTTACAGTCAACATTTGCCGACTAGCTCGGTTGGTTAACACAAAATAACTGCTATTAACTTGTGGTTACAAACTGCTACTTGTCAGTGTTAAAGCCATGCTGTTACTGTAACTGAATGAATGTACCGTATGTACGAACCAATCCCCTCCCACTCTCAAGGTCCCAGCATTCTACTGTATATCCAGGGCTTATAATATTTCAAAGTACCAACCAGAGAAATACAAATATTAAGTTATGCTACATAGGGCTGTCGCAATAACCGCAATATTGCAATACCGTGGTGTTGTTAACCCAACCGCTGGGGATGGCAAGCAACCGCCATAGACCTCAAAAATCGTGTCATCACAGGAACACTTCCGAGTCTAAAATTCAAAAGTGAATAGGATCGCATTACGGCATTTTTCTTATCGTTTCAGTTTGGGTTATGCCATGCTCCCGTTTTATTCACTGCTAATAAATTGAGCTTTTGGCATGCATTTCAGATATTCTGAGGTCTTCCTTTTCAAGTTAAATGCCGTTTGTTAACTGCAAAAAAAAAAAAATTATGATTATGATTATGCGCGTCACAGCTCGAAAGGTTTAAATAAAGCTGGTGCGAGCGGGTGGCCTCCATTTCATTCGTACCTTCGTTTCTGACCGCAAGGTACTCTAATCCTTCGAAAGTTAGCAAATCTCCAAAAGGATCCAGTTAGATAGTAGTTTTAATAGGCATTTTATCAGTGTTAATAATAAATACATAGTCGTGAATATGAATCACAGTGTTATGAAAATGTGTCAAATAAATACTGTGTGTGTGTGCTATTACATAATATTGTTGACACCTTGCTGGACTGATAAAGTGAAGATTATTAGGTTTATTTTTACTAATATTTCTAAATTAAGATACTGCAATGTGTTACTTGTTAGCTACCGTAGCTGACACCAACACCACCTTTACCACCTTTCCATAGCTTACCCTAACAAGCGCTGCAACCTGGCCTTGACTTGAGCTGAATTTCTCTACATGCAGATTAAAAATGATTCTCCCCCCTTGATAAACTCTTTTGATCATCCTTGAAAAAGGAAGCAAACACTATACAACTATTACGGACAGACAAAGCTGCGCTGTTACTAATGTAAGTTGCTATGGTATCATCACAGTCCCTCGAGTAATCCCGGTGACGTATTTTATATGCTCTGGAGCAATACATTCTCTCTGAAGTTGTGCTTTACTGCACATTACTACAGTTTAATCGTACTCCATTCTGTTTGGGCAGCATGCAGCGCACTGTGGATGTATTGGTAGCGCACACACTTCGAGTAATTATTTTGGTACATGTCCATTTCTTGTGGGAAAGAAATCAGAATAGTTGGACCTAACATTTTGGGTTGTTAAACCGAAAACAGCCCAACATCACTTAATTGTACAGAGATCCATACACCGATATTGGAGGTACTGTAAGGTTCTGTCTACAACAATGCTACGCCAAGGTATGTAGTTGGCGCATCATAGGCTTTTGATCTTGCACTATTTAATACGCTTTTAATTAGTTAATCATATTTTCCAGCTGACATTTTGATCAAACATATGCCGAACGTGATTGCATACCTACAGTCAGAACACCGATGCACTAAACTGGTATGCCGTCGCACAGTCTCATTACGGACAGATCACTGCCTAGAAATTGTGTTAACCTGTGATTCTGCAGTACATGACGTTTGTCACAGATGTCACACTAAGTGAACCAAAACGTAAATGCTTCGTGGTGTGCAGAGCTTTGTTAACCTCTGGTAAAGATAAGTGGTCAAGTTTAAGGGTTAGCTTATCTTCCACGTAAGGTTAGTGGTTAAGTTGACACTCAAAGGTTATGGTTATCAACTTAGGTCATGAAGTGATGTGAGCAATGAATGCAACAAACGTGTATACTGTTTGAATGTAAATACCCATATATCTTCCACATCTCATCTATAATATCCCTGTGAGCAAAGAATTTATAGTCAATAGGACTGGAATTGTAATAAACCAGGTAAAAATGACCAACATCCTATAATAACTATAAGGTACCTATGTGCTTTAGAAGTTAAAATACACAAATTATATTTAATAAATAAGGGTGAAAACAGTATATATAGGGGGAGTAGGTGATGCGAGCATAGAGTCTGACGGGCCAGCAGGGTGGAGCCACTGAAATAAAATATTTGTACACATAAGCATACAAAATATTACAAATAAATTGTTTAACATTGCACTGCAACTAATCTACTAGCAGTGTTTATCTATTTACCTGATTGAATCGTGATGCTTTGGGTATGTAGCTGTGGTTAAGCTAAGCAAGTGAACCAAGTCTCCTGACCTCTTTCTGCCTAGAACACATTGCCCTCTAGTGATAACACCTCCATAATAAACATGCACACACTAGGGCCTTTAAAGCTACAGTCATTAAATGACTGGCTCAGAGAACAACTGGTCAGACAACTACATCCAAATAAACAAATTGTGGCTGCCTTAAGACAAATATAACACTGCAACTCACTATAAGCACATGTAGAACATACTAGGCCCAGACAGGTGTATTATAGTGTACATACTAGGCCCAGACAGGTGTATTACGGTGTACATACTAGGCCCAGACATGTGTATTATAGTGTACATACTAGGCCCAGACAGGTGTATTATAGTGTACATACTAGACCCAGACAGGTGTATTATAGTGTACATACTAGGCCCAGACAGGTGTATTATAGTGTACATACTATTCCCAGACAGGTGCATTACGGTGTACATACTAGGCCCAGACAGGTGTATTACGGTGTACATACTAGGCCCAGACAGGTGTATTATAGTGTACATACTAGGCCCAGACAGGTGTATTACGATGTACATACTAGGCCCAGACTAGTTTTACCATGGGTAATGTTGAGCTCATTGCCTACAGCCAGGCTCCACACCCTGCCTCTGACACTGGGGGGGACCCCCTGCCACCACAGATCTCGTACCCGGCGGGACGTGCACCTGCGAGGGGGGTGAGCAGTAAGAGACGCAAGGGGGTAAGCGGGAGGTCTTGCAGAAAGAGAGCTAAACAATATAACGTGCGCGTGTGTGTGTGTTTGGGGGGAGTGGGGGTGGTGGGGGGGGGTGGGGGCGTGGTAGCGCACATGCCGCTCCAGTTGGGCAGGATCTCATGATTCCAGGTCTGAGCAGCACTCCCAATGCTCTCCTCCAGCCGGCACCTGTCCTCCAGCTGCTTCCTCCGCTTCTGGGATTCCTTCAGCTCTGGCGGGCAGGAGGAAGGGGGAGAGGGGTTAGGGAGCACAGGACTACTGGCCTAGGCCTGGGGGAGGGACATGAATGAGAGGAGCTCACCTCTCTTCTTGGCCTGCGCCACCATCTCGTCATACTGCTGCCTGTGCTTCTGTGCCTCTTCAGCCGGCTTGGCGGGCAGATTGCTGCAACACACACGAGATGGGTGAGTGCTCAGAACGCATGCCAACATTGAACCCTGCATTATTCATGGTGAGTGAGTCAGAGAAGACAGCAAGATGCACATAGAGTGAGAACGTGACCTTGAATGACATGGCAAAATGCTACTTAGGATAACATGCATTAAAGGCGAAGGACGACGCTAGAATCCAAAGCAGCAATATTAAAAAGGGGAAATAATAAATCATTCACCCCATTAAAAAAGGATGGTGTCAATATTTTTCATGACTCTAAAAAGATAAATGTTCAAACAGTCAATCACATACAAGCTGTGATAACAGTAAAGAGAAAACATTCCTGATAAAGCAACACTTCAAACTAATTTTACAACATTCAGCAGACGCTTTTATCCAAAGTGACTTACATGTAGTACATTTATCAATAGTTTACACCAGCAATTGTAAACAAACGACTGTGTATTATATTAGAATAATTACAGCAAAATGTAATCATGACCATGGCCACGTTAGAATCCTTTAATAAACAAAATAGCCAACATCCTAACTAATAAACAGGGTTTGTGCAGGTTTCATCAAGTTAAATGTAAGACTTTTTAAGACCTTTATAAATGCATCTTAAGACCAATTTCACATCCATGCTGTCAAAAAAATATTACAATTGATAAAGAAAATTGCCAAGTAAGTAAGTAGCCTACAGTAAAGTAAATACATTTGGTTAAAGCTGGTGAAATTATTATTTGGCATCATATTCAACAAAGGCCCCTGTCAAAATTCATGGCTACAGGATTAAGTTATAATTTATTTGATCAGGGACGATTCACAATAAATGTATTGTAATAGTTTTAGTAGACAACACATTTTCAACTGCATTTGGCTTACAACTTAACTTGTACATAATCCCCCTAACCCATATGTGTATATACAGGGTAATACATTCAGCCATGGACATATCCACTGGGAGGATTACAGTTAAGTTACAGCATAATGCAAAATGTACATCTGATCTACAGTACTGTATACTCTCACTTCCACTCAAATAACCAATCAAGTTAGGGCATATTAAACTTATCCCAATTAAAACAGCTGGAAGGAAGAAAACAATGTGAGTCATCTTAGTGAATGACACAGTTACAGCATGTTGTCTGAAAAACTATAAAAGATTGAAACCAAATTGCAGAACTTTCAGAAAGAACACTCAGTCGACTCAATCCCAAGCCTACACATGCTGGATTTACTCAGCAGTCCTCCAGAAGGGAAAATTATAGGTTTGCATATTACAATATTCTGAGAATAGTCCAATATTATAAAATGTACAGTATAGAAAATTAGCATAGCATCTTTGTTCCCCACACCTGTGTTCATTACCACAGAGAAAAACAAGAATAGCAAGGAATAGTGTGACCAGATTGTGCATGTGTAAACATACGCGGGTCTGTCCTCCAGTATCAGTGCGGTGGTGGAGAGAGGTTCAAAGTCCAGGTTTTTCCTCACATTCTGCCTGGGAGACTGTGGACTGCCAGGCCCACATCTGCCACTCTTAGTTTCACATTCCTGATAACACACACACACACACACACACACACCAAGGTTATAACAGTTTTGCATTAGTTTTTACTTTTTGTTTTCAAATTATTTTTTTTCATTTTTAAAGTGGGTTTGCTAGTTTAGTTTCTAATTTTTGAAAATGCTTAGTTTTAGTGTTAGTTTTAGTGTTAGTTTTAGTGTTTTGTAATATGGGTTATTTGTCAAGGTCAGGAAAAGTGTGGGAGCCAAAACTTCCAATGCACACTATTGCTTGCATTATACATAAATAAAATAATGTGAGCACAGGGTGCTTTTGTAATTTAATATTCCATGTACAGTAAATTTATGGTAGTGAAGAGCAGCTTTCTTAATGTACATTGGATGCTAGGATGCCTGCTGGTATTCGTGTTATTTGTTTAATTACTGCCTCTTTAGGAGTCTACAGTTGGCTTCACTTTGGGTTTACTTTCATTTTCCTATGATGTGTGCCAGAATCGGCAGTGTTCGCCACGGAACAACACAGCTTTCTACCGTAGTTGGAGTGGTAGGCTTAGCTAAGTAATCTACATATTTGGAAATACCTGTATTTGATCTTCTTTCTTGTAAAACGCACGTATACGTATATTTCCCAGAATTAACACAAGGCTAACTGTCAGGTGACTCACCAGGAGCCTGAGTGAGTGTGTGAGATAAGCAGGAGGAAACGGTCGAAGCTTATGTCTACACAAACACCAACAACCATCTGGGCCTACGTCAGGAAAGTCCTGCACTGTATAAGCATACAGGGACAACACCTGAGTTTACCTAATAATTACCGGCAATCAAGCATCAAGCATGCGCATTATCAATGACTCCCATGTTACTAATTTGTAACTTCCCTCTGAAATATCTCACTTAGATTCAATTTGTTGTTTGCTTGTTTACACGGTGCTACTGTATGTAAAGAAAGCAAAACAAACATGCCGAGCAGAGGGAATATTTCATAGGCTTATCATTTAATTAATGAAACCACAATACACAACATGAGCTGCAGGAGCTTTGAGCTAGCTTGTCTTCAGCAAATGTCCACTAGCTGTGAGCCTGTGCCTTTTTTAAAGTTCACCGCTAGATGGTGAACCTTTGCACTCCGTGCACATTTATGGGTGTAAGGCAAAGGAGGGGATCTGAAGCCTGGCACTGCTTCTGCAGAAACGCAGGTGCCAACAGCAAGGTGAAACACAAGGTTTATGTACTGCACTGCGATGCACATGTGTGCTAGATGGGAGGCTAGCACTCTAACCTGCCGTTACTGTCAGCGTGTCTTCAAGCTAGTGAGGCTCGGCTAAGAGCTTGCACAGAGGAGGCTTTTTCAACTGCTGGACTGGCAACCGTATCCCAAGGCAACCTGTCACCAGGGGAACCTGCATAGTCAAGCTGGCTTTGGCAAAGTTCTCCAATTTCCTGCCAATGGTGTAAAAACTCTATGGGTGCCTGGTTGTCCCAACTAACTTCCACATGACTGATCATGGCTTTTACGGGGAATCCCTAGCCTCAGGATACTAGCAAACCCAAATGAAACGACAAATAAAATAAACAAAACAACTAAATATGAATATCATTCAAAAAGGTTTCACTCCAATTGTATATAAGAGGCCACACTGAAATGTGAAGTTTTATTAACACTGTCACAGATGTACCGGTAACAAGGTTTGAGAGAGTTTGCAAAACTGGCACGCTGCATGCTGACTGCAGGAAAGTCTACCAGAATATACCCACTCCCCCAGATTAAACTGCACATTGTAGTGCGGCCTGTTGTTGTGACCTGTCCAAGGCACACCTGTGCAATAACCACACTGTTAAATTAGCATCTGAATATGTCACACTTGTCAGGTGGAAGGATTATCTTGGTGAAGTGCTCACTAACATGGATTTAACACGTGTAAAAAAAAAACAAAAAAAAAAAAACAAGAAAATACACAAAAACATAGAAATCGGCACATATAAATCTTTGACACATTTCTTCTATTGAAAAATGTGAACGAAAAGTGTTTCCACACACACACAAAAGAGAGATAAGCCATAAAACTCCCTAAAAAGGTAATGGCAATAGTATGTTTGTTGACTCATTAAACTTCTAAGCTCTGGAGAAAAGCACTGTAGCACACAATAACATTAGAACTGCACCACTATCTCCATGTCATGCACTACAATCAAATCAGTTAAATGATTTAGCTCATTTTCTAGGTCATCCAGCAGAAGTAGCCAACTCAAAACAGAAATCAGCGCTGAAGCAGACAGTACACACCATTATTGGAAGCCGTGTCCAAGTAGGCCTTCCTCACAGCAAGAGAACAGAACAAAATGACCATCACTGATTCACCTGCCAACGGCGCTCGGTTTCTCTTTAAATACACCGGCAAGGACATCCCTCGACGTGCTTTACAGCCACAATAGGTCTGCACTCCTAGTCGTGCTCAGTGCCAGGCTGTCAGCCTGAGGCCACATGGTTTCAAACAACATATAGTCAACTGTGGAAGACAACACTATATCTAATGGACATCTGTCAGAAATAAACTAAACAGAACCACCCCACCCGCCCCAAGATCAAAGGCATGATAAGTGCACTCTCCCTCCCCCTCCCCCCATATCACTCAGACAAACAAGGTCGTCCTTGAGCAAGCGCACTCACCATGAAAGCTGCAGGTTTGGTGTACGCGCACACACACACACACACGAGGAGACCTCCTTTGGGGGCTTGGTCGTGCGTCAGACCCCAACTAGAGCGTCATGGCTGCTTCCGGCAGAGATCGCCCCTGGCGACAGGACCCCCGGGAGCGGCGAGGAGCCGGGGGAGGGAAGCCGACGCAGGGGAGACTGCAGCATGATAGCTACGGTCCTCTTCCTGACCGGCCTTCTCTCTATTATGGCTCCTGCACCAGCACACAGCTTGTGTGTGTGTGCGCGACGTCAGCCAATCAGCACCGCTCGATGCTATTAGTCACTGTGGAGCTGCTGCTGCACTGAAATAAGATCAGAGCTCTCCCGTGCCTCTCTTGGCAGGATTTCTAGACGACCCCAGAGAAATGGATTGCTCAGCACAGCTGGCTTTATCCCCTAGCCTTTATCGCAGCAGCGAGAGCCAACATTGTTGTTGTTTTTGAAATGGGAGGTACAACTTGATTGGCACATCCCTGATCTGACTGGCTGTGTAGTCACAGGACAAGGCATTAAACATTGCCTGGCTTCTTAGTAGTAATCTAGTAATTCAATGTACACAAGTTAACCAGTGAAGACTCACAGCATCTTATTGCAGGTGTAGGAGTATGCACAAACTAACATGCAGCTTTTAATCTGCTAAACACTGACCGCACCCCGCTGCAGGCAGTTTCCATGGCAAGACAAAAGCCTGAAAGTCTAGCCGTGTTAACTGACCCTGAGACCCGATATAAGGTTACTGCTCCAATGACATGGATATAGGACAGCATGGGAGAAAAGACAGAGTGAACATTCACTATGGGCTTTGAAGAAGGGAAGTCTCATAATCACTCAGCCTTAATGACCCTATGATAATGCAGCCTTATCAGGATTCAAAGCAGCAATAGCTGAGACGAGACAGGAAGTATGTCTGAGACAGACTAGGGGCATAATAACAGGCTTAGCTTGGCAAAGATTACATGCAGTGATCTTGCTAGCAGTCTTGCTAGATAGACTTGCTAGCTAGACTTGCTAGCCGTCTTGCTAGCGGAGAGGGACCAACAAGCTTGGGAACATGTTGCTTCTATACATTTTCCATGTATGTTTGTGTCTACACATACAGTCAAACAAGTGTCAGTTTCTGGGATGTAAAATGTTATTCAAGAAACACCAATTATACATTTTTTGTCCTAAGAATCCACTGTGCTACTATATAAAATGAAAAAAAAAAAGAGAAAACATGCTGTGTATTAGGGCTGAACCAGAATATTCGACTATTTGGGTATTCGTTTGATGTGAAGGTATTAGTCTTAATTTTGGGATTTGAATATTCTATTTTTAGTTTTTTTGCATGTGTATAAGTATTTTCTCTGTAATTTTTTTAAATAAATCAGTGTGTTTGATTTGCCATTGGTTAAGGCTACACACTGACAAGTTGTTGACCAGTGCAACTATGGGATCTGAAAGAAGAGAGATGGGGTGTAGCTTCAACACAAACTGCCATTGAAGATTTAGCAGAGCTCCTATTCGCTCAATTTAATTGTCAATCAGACTGCAGCAGATATTTTCATGTCCCAACAAGCCCCGCTAATACGCAAACCAGTGACAGAATGGAAGGTTAGTCTGCAGGTTAATATGAAATTACTGCAACAGCAGTCGGTGCAGACAGAATATCTTAATCTAATAATGCGTTTTGGACTAAATATTTGACTGGATTGGACTTTTGCCATTGTTTTGGACCGTTATCGAATGATGGATTGATATGAGTCTAGGTGAGTACAGGAGCGGTGGTACCTCAAATTTTAAGTACCGTTATGTTGACTGACAAAATTTGTGCTATGTAGAGTTATTCATGTGCACAAGCCTGCAAACAGTCCTGAGTGTTATCTTGGATCTTAAGTTGCCGGTATGAGTTTCGTTTATGTCGTCTCGTGTCGTATATATAAAAACTGTCCTTTATGCAGAATGATAAATTAACATGTGGTCTGTTAATCGGCTGTTACCCTGCATCCTTCCAGGAATAGACCCTCCAGAGCATACCTGTGTGGTCATCACAACTGTACATGTTCTCTGCCCCCCCCCCCCCCGTGTATGATAAAACAGAACCACACACACACAAACATGTGCTCTCACCCTTTTCTTTATATTCTCCAGACACACACAACAATATAAAGCTTGTTAAATGTCTAAGAGACTCAAATCAGTGTGTAATCTGTCCTAATAATATTTTTCAATAATTAAAGGGCCATTCCATGCAGAGTGCAGCAACCTTGTTCTATTTGAACTCCAGCTGTCCACCTGAATATAAACACTTTGCTAATGAAATGCAGTTTACCATTTAGTAACACACACACACACACACACAGGTGGTGTGATGGTGACACATCAAATTCAACTTATTTAACTAAAGGAGCACTTAAACATTTGTTTAACAGTGTTTTGGTTGCTACATAATTCATGTCTACAGTATTATTCTACAATGTAGAAAAATAAAGAGAACCCATTCAGTAACTGGGTCCAAAATGTGTTCTGGAATTAACTACTGTATAAGTATGTTTCTAAACAACTGAACTCCTGTCAGAGTAATAGATGGTGGGAGGAGGAGCAGATATAGGCCTACACTGTGGAAATATTGAAACCAACATAAATGGTTTGGTGTGAGAGAATATGTATCATACTACCTTTGGTATTCTCCTGGAATTCCTTATAGGGACTCTTGCCGGGATCTTCCCAAACAGCTTCCAGCCTGGATCCCTTGGCTCTGGTAGAGTGTCCTTCACTTTCTTGGCAAACAGGTTCCTGAGAGAAGGAGACAGCAAGTAGAGCAGATGAGCAAGCAATAAGATGTCACTGTACAGGTGGGCGGGTGTGTGTTGGGCCTGTGAATGCCTGCTGACAGAGCCCTAGTGAGATTCAAACATCCTAGTTGACTAATTTAATGTGACACAACAGTGGCATCAAATGTAATCTCATTGCATGCTGGAATAATTATCCACATTCTTTATCATATTTCCCCCCTAATCAAATCATCAATGGGCTAGCATTACATTATGGGTAGTAACAACAACTAAATAGTGTAGAATCCAAATCCCTGCACCCAAATGAGGCCAGCTCTCCTTTCATGTATGCACCTGTGCATTTGCATTGTGCAATGTTGTTAAAGAGATGTTAGCAGGGCCTGTAATCAGGCACTAATAGAACCTGCATGGCTGCTGAAATACATGCATATACATGAGGCTTTGATAAAAGGCCTGACCGATGGCCTCTGTAGACCGATGGCCTCTGCTGCTCTTCCTAAAATGTGTTAGCTTATCAATTAGACTGCTATTAAACCTGGAATCCATCTTAAAGGCAAAGATTTATTTGTCTAAGATTTCGTTAAGATGGGTATTTGCTAGCCTGGTTAAAAACACTAGTAAGTACGCTGCCAAAATTCGCCTCCTGTTCACTTCCACTCCATACAAGAAAAAAACATTTTGCTTCCTGTGGTGAAACAAAATCGCATCTCCACTTCAACACAGGTGAACTTCCACCACTGAATTTGCAGCCTCAAATAACAGCAAGGGTGAGCGTGTGGTTGACTCCATAGGGCTGTAGTTTTCTTTAGCGAGGCAGGGTGGAATGGAGGAGACATTCGTTTTTGCGGTGGCTAATCAACGAAATACGTCAAACCAGCCGGTTTTGTACAGTGTTGCTAATGATGACTGCAAACTACCACTACACATGTTTCTGTGGCAAAACAACACCTGCTCTTGTAAAAACCGCCGATGTTTACATGTGTCCAACAAGCGCTTATACGAACTACAAAACCGGGAAACGGAGTTCCGTGTGTGTCACAGCCTGCACTGCCCACATTCCACACGGAGACATTAATTTCCCCACCGAAGACGGCGGTCTGTCGCCTTCCCAGTTTTTCATTTGCGTATATGTGACCGCACCCTAATACTGATATTGCAAGCTACGCCTCCACAATTGGTTTCACTACAGTACATGCAATGTGGCCAATTTGAGTTCCTTCGAAAGGAACTATCATTTGGCAGCCAGATAGCAACCAGCCAACCAATCAGTGTGCAGGTGCATATTTCAGTGTGCCGACAGCAATTTACTCTGCGTTCAGGATGGTAGAACTACACATACAATGAAGGCAAACGGCAGTGGACTGAACAGCAGGTTACAAAACAGGGAGGAGTTGTGCTGTGGGTTGAACAAGATTCCCATGGTTAACAACAACAAAGCAATCATGTGTTTTGCTGATGTAGACTGTTGTGTTTCATCTGTAGAGATGCACAAGATGATGATAGAACAAGCGTGGCTCTGGGTAGAACCACATCTGTCACTATATAGCGCACTATTACAGTTGAAGTACATCTATAATAGTTGTGTCAAACTTAATGCATTTTATATCAGAATGAGACAGCAGTCATTTAAGATAAAGAAAGCAACATCTGGCACATAATCACCACCACCACTATTTAGTAGACCTAATAAATAGTGTAGTAATACAATACAAATATGTTCCTAAAGTCATTGAGAAACACTGACCATGTCCATTAAATGGGCTTTCAAAGTATTTAAGAGAGAATGCTAATTTTTGAAGAAACGCGTCGTTCAGTGAAAGAGTTAATTGAAAGTTCAGTCCACTCAATGTGCCTTAAATGCCTTTCAGAAAGTCATCGGCATTTGCATCTTGATCTGTGGTTGAAGATGGTTCGATTGCCTACTAATGATTTGATGGACACTTATTGGCCCCGCCTGGCTAACACTTCTCAACTGATGAGTTCCAAGACTAATGTGTGTGATGTGCATTTCTAGAACAGCGTTTCTCTATCCTGGTCCTGGGGGTCCCATGTCCTGCATGTTTTAGGTGTCTCCCTGCTCCAACACACCTGACTCAAATGAATGCGTCATTAATCAGGCTTCCACAGATATAGATAACGAGCCATTCATATGAATCAGGTGTGTTGGAGCAGGGAGACATCTATAACATTAGGGGTGTAACGGTTCACCAAATCCATGGTTTGGTTCATATCTCGGTTTTTGCCAGTATGCGCAATACGCGCCATTACGGCGCATACTGCGGTTTTATTTTAATTTTTTCATTCGAGTGGTATAATCTGGGCATTTTTACTGGCCTTGATTACATTCATTCTGTAGAATAGTTTTGTTTTTCTAAACTTTCTGCCACTAGATGGTAGACTAACACCAGCTTCTCAGCCAAACAAGACTATTGTTCTTGTTGCCGCCCACACATGCGGCTATGCTGTAGCGCCAGCACTAGGTAAACAAACAAACAAAAATGAGATCGGATTATGTTAAAATGACAAACACATGCATTGATGTTTCTAAATAGTGTGATATTATTCCACATTGCTTCGTTTGAGTAAAAAGCAAAAAGCAATAGACTTGTTGCCATAATTCAACGTCGTAGTGACGTTGGTTAAGACCATGAATTAGAACACATTAATTCTATAAATTGCTTTGTATTGTGTTTTGACAACTATAAAAAGGCTCAGTGGTGGTTCTAATCTAGTTTTTAACTAAATGTGAAGTGAAACATTTAATTCATTTACAGCAACGTATATGAGAGTTCAACAGGCTGCATCTGTAGCAGGTTGGTTGTGTGTGGACCGCGGATCCAGAACAGCGACATGAAAACGTCGACATTTGTATCGCGGTCTCTGTTTCAGAACCATTACACCCCTATAAAACATGCAGGACCAGAAAAGGTCTTAATTGAAACTCAGATTTATCTTTGATACCCGAGTTGTCAAGTTATGTGGAATGGTACTACAAAACATGGAGGAATACAAAGCATGCATGGGTGGATGCTAGCATTTTGTAGGCCAACATTAAAATGCTTCAACAAGCTATTCAACAAAATAGAAACTAAAAATAGAAGCATGACATTGTCATATGCTGCGTTCAAATGGAACTTTTGAGCTCGTGACTATGATATGCAAAGTCGTGTACAATGAAAGCTTCCGTTCAAAGTGGTTAAGTCATGTGGAGACCATTACTAGGCAACGGTGACATGGACCCCAAAATACTTGTAGTTCCTTTTTGCTTATTTTCGAGATCTGGTTTACCGGTACTTTATATTTCAACAACATACAGAGGAACAAGAGATGAAATTGAGACATTATATACAGTATCTCACAAAAGTGAGTACACCCCTCACATATTTGCAAATATGTGAGCATGTTGTGGGTAATGAGGATCGGACGACTGTTCTCCTTAAGCTACACCAACTCGTGTAGTTATTTTATTCTGACAGC
>JAODUH010002736.1:0-11828 GCA_027564835.1 Typhlichthys subterraneus | reverse complement strand
CTAATTTGTTGAAATAGAAGTTACCTTTTGTTTCTTTTTATGTGATTGGTTGGAGGGGGGAGGGAGCAGTGGAAGTTGGACCGAAGAAAAAAAAGGTCACGACAGAGGTCTTGTGGGAATTGCTTTTCGATCAGACAGCGGCTCTGTGTTCCACGGAGTTGAGCTACCGAACGTTTCGTTGTACCGAAAGGATTGAGTATCTGATATTATTGCCCGTGCTGGGTGAAGCGGTCTCACGACCTCACCGCACACAAGCTAAGTTCAGCCTTGCAACGGGTACAGTACTGTTAGATTGCCGGCATAGGTTTTGTTTCTGTGGGCCCACCATATATTGTTGACGTTGTTTAATATTTTGATGTACTTGGGTTTAATCTTTTCCCACTTACAATGTGACTGTGACACTCACCTCGAGCAGGGGAGTGTCAGCTTAGTTAAAATTAACCTTTACTACCTAAAGGGTTACAAACCACTTAGAGGAGTGGAGTTTATTTTCCTTACTTACCTCTTAAGTAATTAATTACTTAATTTCTAAACAACAATATTATGTTTAATTTACCCTGCGTAAATAAATTGATATTTGGTATTATGCTTTAAGTTCATTGCAAGTCATTATTAGTTGTATACGAAAAGAAGGTTAAATTACAAACATATACCCCTTTCATTATTATTGTCACACCAGGTTTATTTATTCACAGTAGAATAAATAATGAATAATTAATAGAAATAGTTCTAAATTAGAGAACCCAGGCGCTGCTCACTGGATAGTTAGGAGGTGACCAGCATTACAAAAGTATGACTCAAGCTTCTTTATTTCACATTAGAGTTCACAGAAATCCCCAAATCTTTTAAACCAATAATAGGACTTGGCCTGGCTACAGTATTCACTGTTCATAACAGGTCTTTTAAAAGGGTTTTTTCCCAAACAGGATGTACACTTCATAAGGTATGCCCTCCTTCCTATGTGACATTGTAATGAAAAGACCATAGAACACAAGCAAGCTTTCTTTCCAAAGTTTGTTGGAGACCAACACAGATTTGGTTGACCGAGAATCCACAGATGTTTAAATACAATGACTTGACATACTCACTGGTTTGAGCATGGCTCCCTGCTAAGAGCCAGCCGCCACTGTCTGTACATGACTTACCTTCTCAAAGTCAATGGGATGCATTTGGAAGGCTGGGCATTTCAACAAAGGGGTGGCCAACTTCGCTTTCAACTCCTCTAGTTGAGCTTTACCTGGTACAGGGACAACATATGTTCAACGAAACACCTACACCAAGGCCACGGAAAAGAATGGAAAAGTGTGCAGTGTGTAAAGTGTCGTATCAATGTGTAATTTACTAAATATTTGAACGGCTAGATATTTACATATCTATGCATGTGTAACGCTTGTGTTTTGCCATACACATGTCATGAAGTATATCACAATTGTGTCTGAAGCTCAACTCTGCCTCTTGTGGCTAGAATTGCACAAATCTAGCTTTAGGTGAAAATTATCAATCATTAACCATCATTATTGAATTCATTGTCATGTTCCATCTCCTGGTCGGTGACATGGATCTTGACAGAGGACATAGGCTTGAAAGCAGGTGCATGAATGGTTTGTAGGATGTCCCTGATAGCAACACGGTCTCTTGTCCCTTGAATACCATAAATGTGCCCATAAAGGTTAGCAGCTGCCACAACATAGTCCATATGTGTAATCTACATGTGATAAATAGGAGAAGAGAAATTATTCAACAACATGCTTCATCTGACAGCGAGCAGACTGGACAGTACACCTTTCATTTCAAAACTCACATTGCTGGGCTCAAAGGTCAATGGATGAGGACACCTCTTGGTTCCATACCAGAATGGCAGACCAGAGCTGGTCAGCTAGGAAACAAGATGAAAGCCCTTATATCACAATGTATGTTTGAACTATCTAGCCATGTGCATAATGATAATTGGTATAGTATTTAAATGCTATAGTGTTCTTTCCTGATAAGTCTAAGGTGAGATGGACACAGCCACCCTTGCAAGGATGTCTGCCTCTCTCCACAGTCCTCACTACAGGGAAGGCATTACCCATACAAAGGCTATCTGCTGCATTCTCACCTCTGTAGTGAAAGCTATGATGATAAATATCTTATATCTAGCACAATATGTCAAGTAAGCCAGTAATTTGTATGCTGTCACAGTGTCTGCTGGGGCACCTTAGCTGACCTTAGGTCTTATCACACTTCCTCAAAAAGCTCTGTGGTCGAACGTGACACAGGCAGGACACTGAAACCATAACCGTACTCATAAATCTATAGATGACAAAAACTAGGGATGAAGCAAAAGGGGGAACTTCAATCTAACACAACACTACCAAAGTTCCCCACTCTGTGTTTTGATTCTTACGTCCATGGTTGTTATTCATAACAAAATGATTTAGCAGGCTGACCGAAAATTTATCTGATAAATTGTAGAAGTGACAGTTAGCATGACATTGTGTTAGCATGACTCATGGCTCCACTATTGGCATGTATACAAGTTCAAACATATTCAACATGGATCAGCTCAGACCAACCATAGCAGAAACATTCTATGAACACAATGAGAGATGTCTTTATGACCACACTTTTAGCAGCGACAGTTGACAGTTCACATTTCACAATAGGATCATAGTGCTCTGTGGTGGTATAGCTGACTTAAAAATAAATAGACGTCCTGAAATTAGAATGCATTATGAAATACAAACCTTATCCCTTACCCTTATGGTATATCACAGCTTGTGTTTAAACTGTCTGACTATCCCTGTGGTTGAAGCCAATCAAAACGTATTAGTATGAAATGCTAGGAATACATACCCTTCCAACAACTAAGCAGCTTGCGTTCCTCTCTACCCCTCCCTCCTTTCCCCCAACATACACAGTGAGCGGGGTCTGCTATAATAGAAAGAGGATTGTGCATTGTAGTTCTCCTCACAATTACCTGGTCAGGAGGGAAACAGTACAACAATTGCTGGATATTGTTGTTAAACAGGGTTTGCCACTGACAGCGTGCCCATTCCACGCAATCCCTCCAGCTGGATGGGCGACCGACAGACCCCCTGCCTGCTAGACTGTCCACTACCCCTCTCAACACATCCAGGGCCTCTCCCTCTCCACGGGACAGGGTCCGCTCTACAAACCCTGCATCTCTGCAGGAGATAGCGGATGTTAGGACCCGTTAGACAATAACAACTGACAACATTGAATCAATCAGTAGAAATAATTACAATATGAATCAAAGAAAATTAGGTGGGTGTGCAGCAGTCGTCATGATCTCTGGTTGGTAGCCTGGTGTAACCAGAAACAAAAATGCACTGTTTGAATAGGGTCTGGACACGCTCCAATGGGAAGTGTTGGCAGTCGTTGCCTCTTACTGGGTGTAGACCTCTGGTTAATTACATTTAATCTAATAACTACACTACTGTTAATTTAAATGTGTCATGTGATTTAACAAAATAATTCTGTATAAATTGAATACATTAAATATCTGTTTTTAACTGCTTTTAAATTGCAATTTAATTGTAAATTTCAGAAGTCACACATCGAATTTTATTATGTTATTTTTTTTTTTAACACTGCAGCCCTACAGGTGCATGTCAATAAGACTCCCCACCACAACATTTGACATTTTTGTCTTTGCTGGTGGTTCCATTTTGAGTCTGGGGTCCTGGCCCTGTGTGGAGTTTTACACAAAATAGCTTTTTATATGAAAAGCTGTAAATTAAAGGGGGTCCTCTGTAGAACTCTTTGTCAAGTTTTGTATGTGAATGGTCTTACATTATGTTTTAAAATCATAACAGTAATTATCTGTACTAAAACATTTATAAAAGTAGGTATTCTGTTTTTTTGAAGGGTTATGACTATTCTTACAAGGAATTATAAGGATTTTTCTTGTAAAGGTACAGAAAAAATATATTAATGGTCCAGAGCATTACCATTTTTTTTTATTACAGTATTTTCCATTTGTTTTACAGTACATTTATGGCGCTGCTGCCAGAAAATCTTTGTTTTTTTTTACTATATTTATTTTTACAGTGTATAAGATAGCCTCCAATCGCGTTGCTGTTGCAAATGTTTTGAAGGCCTCATCTAGCTCTAATACCATTTTAAAAGCACACATGGCTAAAACGTCATCTCACTAACTCACCCTGATTGGTCAGGCAGCAGGGTGGCTGTGAAAACTTTTATGCAAACAGGGTTTGCAGACTATAATCTCAATGAAAACATTTAGCTGAGAGCAATAGTCAGGCTGAGCCAGGCAAGATTTCTGGTCCCCTGATGAAAAAATATAATACATTCTTCCCTCCTCTGATAAGAATCAATCCAGACTCAGGATTGACTCTTTTTTTTTGGGTGTGTTTGAATTCCTACAATCATTGATTTAGCAATGAACACACAGATATACAGGCAGCCCTGCTTGGAATCACATTCATCAGGGGTTAGCTAAGAAATAACAACAGCTAACAGATGCATATAGTATCATTAGACTACTGTATAGAATGTCCACATCTCTCTCAAATACACACATTTCAAATGTCATTTAGCATCCCCAGACTACCAACTTTCTGTTGAAACTGTACACCCGTGTGGGCAGGTAAAGGGGAATTAGAGGAAGATGTGGGCCTGCATGAACTGTATGGGGTTAGAGGGATGCACTAGTGTAAAGGCCGTTGCACACTGCACACGGAACTGAAGCGACGCTTTATATTGCTGCTATACTAATCAATGAGTCTTTGCCCACTGCAAGCAAGGCGGAAGCTGCTCGTTGAGCTGAGGCGGAGCTGGAGCTTTTGTTCTGCCTTGAGTCAAATTTTTCCACCTCGGCTCGCAATTTTTAAGTGCTTTTTACATAGAGGGCAATGTAAATATGTCGTAGGAGCAGGTAAAACACTACAAATAATAATTTAAAAGAAAACCGTTGTCAGCTGTCAGCGGGCAGTGTGCTAAGAATAGCGGAGAAACAGTCACAAAATCAATTGCGCTTAAGCTCTGGATCATCATGTGTGCAGTGTGCAATGGGAATAGGAGTTGCACATGCTCTTTGAGTTTCAAGTCAAGCAACACCAATTTTATAATGCTGCATTCAACCACATGGACTAATCTAGACCCAAATCAAGGAGACAACCAGGAGCTATTATTTGCGCTGAAATTGCATGCCCATATAGCTAAAAATAACCCGGTGGTGGTAACTCCGTAGTCTTGCCGTTAACAGTCAATGACCAAAGTCTTCATCCTACAACGCCAAAGGCTTTCTAACGCTTCAAAAAGTGACGAGAAAGGTCCTTGACCAAGCTGCAGATTTTGACGAGTTGGGAGTGAGAACGTGTTGCAAAAAGACAACAACACTACAATGTAGTATTAGTAGTATTGCAGTTTTAAGTAGTTGGACATGCAAGAATTACTTCACTATTTTGGATCTGTGCGGAGGTCAAAGTAAGCAAACAGTATTTTTTCAATAAAGGTGGATTACACTAAATCTTACCAAGACAAAACATTTTTGTCAAAAATTTGTCTCAGACCATTATTCTCAAAACAGGGTTGGATCATCAGGTCTGATACTCAAATCATAGGTACAGGGCTTGAAAACAATCTGACATGTTTAATTTGTAGTTATATGTGCATGTTTCTGATCTCACTGAATATTTACTATGTCTTTAAAACTGATAATACTAATTGGTTGAGGGGTAGAAACCATTTTGTGATTAAAGCAAGTATACCATATGTCATACATGTATCTCTTTCCCTTTGATAACCCAGTACAGTCTACCTGTGTGTATACAGTAAAGTGCATACCAATTATAGGTTAAGGTATAATAATAGTTAAAGGCACAGTCCTCATATTTGTTATAGGGCGTTAGAACCAGGGTTTGAATTACGCTGAAGACTGGCATGGCCAGACCTGGACATCCCTAGTTAAATTTGAAATGTAACAGTTTGGAGGGGCATTCATATACAGTATTTCTGTTTGTGGTCGTGTTGTGAATATGAAATGTCAAGAGCACAGAACGTGTGGCAGAGCCCTGCATAGGTCCAAATCTGTAGACTGCACCGGCAGTATTTAGCCCAACAGCAGCTCATTTAATAGCGTGCGTGCCTATTTAACATAAAAAAAAAAAACGGCAGGTTAATTTTTCCCACAACTGTAAAATGTTCTGAGTACTCTAAAGAGCCAGCCATGCAGTTTTTGTGCATTGCATATCAACAAAGACTATTGTCTAACAGGGGAATGTAAAAAGATGAACTTCCGTAATTAAAGTTGTGATAAGCAGACAGCATATTTGGAAAGCCTATTAAACTGCAATTGGTGCATAGAAATTCACCAAAATGCAGGAAATTAAGAGTTTGACCCTCAAAATGAAGTACGCTATGTGTAGCCGGAGCCATTCATTTTTCGGGATTTCAGGACCCCTAGAATCAGCTCAGTGTTTATATTTGCTCATACATTGAAGTTATATAACCTCAAAGAGACAGACCATGTTTGTTCATGTTGATATCTGAGAGTTAGTTGTATGATTCCTGACAGGTCTGCTATAAAGGTAGGTATCATGTAGCATTACCTCAGGAACAGATTCACATTCTCAGGAGTTTGTTTAAACAGCCCTTCAAACTGATCTCTCGCCCACTAAAAAATGGAACACAATTTGAGTTAGTTAAATGAGAACCTCCTAATGGAACACATCAATTCTATGTTGGTTTTATGGTTGCACTGGAAAATATGCATACTTTGTATTGATAAGACATGGTTAAAGATACACTCATCAATTTGTGTCCAGAATTCACCTGGTGGTTTGAAACAATGTTACAAAAACATTGTTGTTTTGTTCTACAGACTCCCTAAAGCACTCCCCGTTACTAGTCTCTACATAGCTCCTAGTTGACAATTCTGTACTCCTCCCTCAACAGTAAGTTCGAGCTGTATAGGGGCAGTATAACACAATGGAGAAGTGTACCATTAAGACCTAGTCCAGATTTGCAATCTTTCTGTGTGTAAGTGAGTGTAAGTGCCTGTGTTCCAACAGAACAATATCACTTAGTGATAGAATATTTTCAGGTCCACATCTGACCTGCAGGGTGTGCTCAATACGATGAGGAAAGTTCTTGAGCG
The DNA here is from genome assembly GCA_027564835.1 of Typhlichthys subterraneus. Classification (NCBI taxonomy): domain Eukaryota; kingdom Metazoa; phylum Chordata; class Actinopteri; order Percopsiformes; family Amblyopsidae; genus Typhlichthys; species Typhlichthys subterraneus. The sequence continues at coordinate 4,705 of JAODUH010002736.1, read as the reverse complement.
TGCACAGTGGGATGGCGTTATCAGAGCTGGACCTGGCTGGTCCGTAGGATTCGGTCATGTATGGCACCACCACTAGAGTGTGACCTTTACCCCCCAGGGTGCCCCCCTCCAGCATGGGCTTCTGGTGCTGAACGCAGCGCCCATCTAGATACACCCCTGCACAGCAGACATATGCATTTAGTGTTCAGTTAGCTTCATTCCTTAGCTAGCTAAAATAATACAAATGTTGTTGTATTATTATGGTAATATGCATGGCGAAGACACTACATTAAGAAAGGTATTTACTGTTTGTGTTTGCTTGCATGATAGAATGTCAATCCCTTGTAATAGAGAAGTCACTAGTTTGAACCCCGCTATCGCCTCACTATGGATGTGTCCCTGAGCAAGACACCTAACCCTAACTGCTCCCGTATGTGTGAATGGGTGAACTGTTCAGGGGTGCGTTTCCCAAAAGCATCAATGCTAACTACGTTAGCAAATTACATGGCTGGAACTACACAGTTGTGACGCAAGTGTTTCCCAAAACCATAGTCTGAACTATGGAGGAAACTACGTTGGTGACTTACGTAGTACGATGCATTGTTAAACAACGGAGGAGTTTCCCAAAACCATAGTTCCAATGAACGTTAAATTGTGTTGTTCTAACTACAGCTCTTGAGGCATAGTTCGTGGTGACTAAGTTATAAACGGCAGAAGATACAGTCAAATAGGCTTATTAGAAAGGCATGTCCATCTAATCTTTCTGTAGGAAAACAGTAGACCTAAGTGTTTTGAAAATGTTACATTGTTGTAAAAGTAGTCCTACTTTTAAATGTAGTCTATTTCTCAATAGGTCTACATGAGTAGACTGAAGTTGCACAAGTGCCTATGCCTACAGTTTACTATAGGCTATAGTTGAGCTATAGGATCAAAACAGATGAAAAAGCATAACTCTTTATCTCGCATACAGAATATGTCTGTTATTCTAATCTTAATCAAGTAGTGCTTTTGTTGCCGTTATTAAAAATACAACTCATTGCTAATGTTTTGAACCCGCATTATTGAGAGAGACTTATCGATCACGCACGTATCTAATTGAGCCACTGACGCTGCTTTGAAGATTGTTGGCAATATAGTAGGCTGCAGGCAGGCTACATATTTGAAGTATGAATATAAATGTTTAGGCTACACAAAGCATATTGCACTGAATGCAATGTATTGCTAATAGTTAAAATTCCTTCTAGAACGTAAAACAAAAGTAAGATCGGAGTTTAGTTACGGCAACAACAGGGCTTGTGTCACGCAGACGTCCCACGGCGGGGCCGCGCCCTCCGGTCTGGAGTGCTCTTGCGCGCCGTCCCCGGAGTGCCGATAGCCGATCTGCGACAGGTGGCAATCAGGACTTCCTTGGACCGCCTTGTCCTTCCGAACGCTGGCAGCATCCAGCAGCTGGAACGAGCCGGTTCTCCGTACCACCTTCGGACAAGGGTTACGAACGGAGGTATGGATGGAGCTGGCCTGCATTCCGGGGGATCTGCCGGTGGATGCATTTAACGCCAGGGCGATCGCGATAGACGGGCAGCTCCGCGAGCGGGACCGACTAGGTCGGCGCGCCCCGCGTCTCCCCCACGGATCGAGCACCGAACCGGAGCTGGTGGAGCTGGGGGGCGTGAGGCTCTCCGCGGAGGAGCGGAAACGTCGGAGTCGTCGGGGCCTGTGCAGGTACTGTGGCGAGGGGGGGCATCTTCGTAAGGATTGTCCTTACACCAAGCCACGTACTGCCAAGGGGGTGAGTACTGCGCGGGCCCAACCGGTTACGGTGGGTGCGCTTACATTCCAACAGATGTACAACCCATTCTGTCGCTCGACTGTGGTTGCCAGTAGTGCTCATTCCCAAACCACTTCAGCCCTGATAGATTCCGGTGCCGCGGGGAGCTTCATCGATCAGGCACTGGTGTCTACACTGCAGTTACAAACACGCAGGTTGAGGTCTCCGATTTCCATCAGGGCGTTAGACGGTGGGTAATGGGGTCATTACCCATGCCAATGTGTGGATGACAGTGTAGGGCAGGCAATTACATTTCAACATTTGGGTTTATATGGAGACAATAGGGATTAATGGGAAAACATGCATGCATAATGTGAAAAAACAAATACTCGAATCCCAATATTTAAATCGAATACATACCCAACGAACGAATACCCGAATAATCTAATATTCGGGGCCAGCCCTACCTAGATCATAATTGTATAATTTCATATAATCACAACTGCCCTAGGCTATTGATTTCAGGTATATCATGAAAAAGAGTGTGTTTTTGAAAGTGTCCCGCTGTAAAAGTCAGACGGAACACATCTGGAAACATTGTAGTAGAACTACTGTGGCTGAAACCAACATAGTTCAAACCATTGTCGTACTAACAAAGTTCGGCACTTTTGCAAAACGGTCGTACTTCGGTTGTTCGTTAGTTCAACGATGCATAGTACGATGTAAGTTCAATGCTAGCCTTTGTCGTTGTATGGGATTCTATACAGATATTGCTGCTGCTACGTGTCTGGGACCCTCACTAGCTTCCACATTATCCAGGGCAGCAACCACTCCATCCAGGCCCATGAAGAAGTGGTAGCCATACACTGCTTCACTGTCTGGGTCTACGCAGTTCTGGTCGGCACTTATGTTCATATCTGGGTTCATTTGTCGGACAACTTGCGCTGCTACCTCTGATTTCTGTTTCTGTTGGGAGATAAATGAGAACATGTACAGTCAGGTATGTGTGGGAATGTGATATTGAGTGGTAATGATAGAGTCCACAGCCAGGTTGTAGATATCAGTTACATCTTATTCTGTGTATATTTCCATTTTTATTCCAAATCAGAACACATTCTACATGTAGACGTGCATCAGCTTTGTAGATATGTTAAGAAAATATCATAGCATAATACCCAGTGTGAGAAAGGAAACGTTTGCCTCTTACCCCAATATCTTTTGACCTGAACAGGAACTGTCGGTTCAGATTTGACTTTTCTATGGAGTCCATGTCAGTCACAGTGATGTGTCCTTCTCCAGCACCAAGGCCAATGAGGGCAAAGTTTTTAAGAAGCTCACACCCAATAGCACCTGCTCCAACCTGGAGAAAACAGAAAGAATACAAAGCCTCACACTGAGACATACAATATGTGTATTTAGCAAACTAACATAGTTGTTCTAAATTGCTTTCTATTCACAAGAACAACCTACAGATTAAATGAATTTGTGATGAACAAGAACACACCCATCTATCTATACATGATAGATAAGCACAAACATGTTGAAAAATACATAACGTGTGCAAAGGAAATAAAAAGGGTTTGGTTGTGCTGGATGACCTCAGTACACCCAGATTTTAACATCAGCAGGAAATGCCACCTGAATTGTAACTGTTTCCTGCCTGTGCGATTATCAACACCAGCAGAGAGAAAATAAAAATATGGTTGAGTATCTCCTCTGGAAAGCCAAGTCCACCCCCTGGTGGACATAGCCAATATTACATTTGCCTTACCAGAAAATACTTCTGTTTCTCAAGTTTCTCCTGGAATGCTGACCCAAACACCACAATCTGCCCGTCATATCTAGTGCCTTTCTGCAATAAACACAACAAACACATTATAGCCAGAACATCCAACCTTGACTTAGATGTTGTTCAACTAATTCTCACTGGGGAACAGCTGCTCTCAGATGGGTTCTCCTCTTCTTCATCAGGAAGACACTCCAGTGCATCAAAATACAGCCACTGTGTAAGAGGTGCAAACTTCCCACTGCAGGCCTAGAGGGATACACACACACAAGCACACACACACACACACACACACACACACACGCATGCACGCACACAATTACACTCCTCTCCTACAACACACTGTTTATAAAGTGTTACAAATTCCCTGATAACTTCGATATAGTCGTAAAACTATAGCCGTCCGTATTATTGGGTCAATTTTCCAATCTGTAATGATTTGGTCAAATTGACAATTACGTGGTTCCTAGCTAGCTAACAGCGGCATATTATTACCAGGCATAGGCATTTCATGCGGCAGCTAGCGTTTATGTTTTATACAAGTGTATTAGCAGTGTATATTCATGGACAGCGTACAATGGCAGCAATAGTTTTGTGTTGATCGGATGTGTATGTTATGTTATTTTAATGAGAGGAAAAGTTTTTGAGATAAATTAGAGAGGAGACTTGCTACCGGGCTTACATCAAAACACTTGACAAAATAAAAAATACACTGATTTGTTCTGTATTTTATCCTTGCCAATGCTGCCAACAACCCGTTTGAAGACTGCTGTCCCACCAAAAGCTGTAAAGCCTCCAACTCGGTGAGGCAAATCATATTTTGAAGCTGGATAACCTGGGAGAGGAGAGCAAGGACCTTCCTGCTGGTTTTATGGACTGTCCTGTGATAGGAGGCACCTGCAGGACATTTAGCTGGAAATACAACCTGGGGTTTGGAGGCTGGAGAATTGAACAGGACATACTGTACATTTTAATTAAGATTCAATAAAGTATATTATTGTCAGTATGTGTATTTCTTTTAGCGTTGATGGTAAGATACAGTAGTACATACATTAGGCTAATATGTCATGAATAATATATTTTGATGTCTATTCTTGTCACGGTCTGTCAAGGAGCCGGAGTCAGATGCAGGGAGAACAATTAAATTAGTCTTTAATTACCTTGGCACAATA
>JAODUH010002735.1:0-11828 GCA_027564835.1 Typhlichthys subterraneus | reverse complement strand
ATTGAGCTGTTGTCATACTGTTCAAGAGCTATGTATATTTGGGTATCATCAGCGTAGCTGTGGTGGTTAATGTTATTGTTCTGGATGTACTATCAAGCTGTTAACTAATTAGAACACTGTCAACTGATTAACTTCACTGTTTGAAAAATAATGTAAATGTACAAATAAAGTAGGCGTTAGACCGGTATACAGGCCACAGTCCTTTTTGGGAGATAAGAAATGACACTCACCATATACCTCAATGTTAAATAGCAGTAGAAAATAAAACCAGTACTATTATATTAGTTTATAAATTAACCCAAAACACTATGCAAAGTAAAGTGGCCAGAAGTGTCCTACCTTTCCCTGGACATATTTCTTTACCTTTTTGAGTCTCTAGGTAAGTTACATTTGTGTCTGTGTGAAAAGTTAATGTTTTACTGCTTAGCCCTGCTCTATACTGTAGATTTGATAGCTAGCTAGCAATACTGTGCTAGCTACATTCATAAGTGCTAGCATACATTAGCCCAGTCAGTCTTGCCTGAGCCCCAAATACATTCATTGTCCCATCACACATCACAAAAAATGTCAACATCGATCCAAAATCACATGTAAATAATCCAAATAATGTCCAGCACCCTGATCAGGAGATGGATGCAGAATCTGTAGTTTGCATGGAGATAAGCTATATTACATGCATACAGTAGGATTTATCCCTGTACTGTATATAGTTTACAGACAGAAGGCACAAAACATATACTACCAGGCACATCTAGATTAAGCAAGTTGCTAGTCAAAATAAAAATGTATGTTTCTTTACAAAGTGCAGTTAGGTTTTATCTGTAACTTATTCTCGAAGCTGTAGCCTATTGTTTTGATAAGTGTTCCATGCATAATGTGTGTATTCCATGAAGTGAATACAGTATTTTCTATTGATGGTAATCCTGAAGAGAAAGTTTTGTTTAGTTTCAAATTGGTTTTGGTCTATATGTCACCTCCCTTACTCCGCATGTTACTTATGGTTAATCAGTTAAATGTCACATTGAATAAGGCAACGCAAACATGTAAAATGTTATCAACTGCTGCTTCCTATATGCTGTAAATGTTTGTGGAACTTCGTGGAATTTGGTGACTTCAGAAAGTGTACAGGAAGATGGCCACGAGCCTTGTCGCCAATCACACACACTGAGAGAAAGCACATCAAGATTCAACACATTATTGTCAATACAATTTAGTCGTTAGGAATTTCAGTAAAATTATTAACCTGTTTGACAACCCAATTTTGAAAAAGTTGGAACATTATGGAAAATGCTTAGAACCCTATGTGCATTCACATAGGGTTCTATTCACCCTATGTGCATGTCTTCAGTGCCCACATTTAATAAGTGCAAGTAAATGAAATATTGTTATTCAGTGGTAAATACAACTGTCCCAATGATGCAGTCATCACATTTTATATGAGTGTACTTTATATTTTCACAAAATATTTACAATCACAAGATAAACTTCACAGTTCACATTATGTAGGCTAGTCTACGATCTATTATGTTGTTGTTTTGATAACTAAAATGTTAACATTTCACTGGAAATGTCGACTTTGTAGTCATAAAATACTTGTTTGAATGGAAGTGGAATTGTACATTAATATCAGTAGTGGAATGACAACCTCTCACAGCTGCCTGCATTCCTCCCTTTGGGGAACGGTGAGACAATTATAACTTGGGGTCTAGATTCATAAACAGGCTAGAACTATGGGGTTAATTCCTTAGAAGTGTGGGGTTAATTCCTTCATCCTAATTGTATTTCGTGTAAAGCTCTGTACTCTGGTTGTTGGCACTTCAGGCGATGCTTGCTTTCTGGCACTGTAAAAACAGATGGGCTTTCTTAAAAGATCTGTCTTCGGTGGTGGAATTTGAGGGCGAGTAATCAGCATCAGATCATTATTGCAACCCTGAAATCATCATTAATCAAAGTTAGCTACGATTAGCATTAACGGGTTAGCGAGCATTAGTTTTTCAGTAATTATATCTAAAGGGATATTATTTATAGTTACAGTAATTATCTGGCCATATAATTCAGACATATCAGATAATCAGACAATAGTGATAGTTAAATTAGCTCGATTACTTGATAGGAAATAATGTCCACACGTGTAGGTGCAAGTGAGGGTCCATAACAGAATGGTAGCTTCCTGTTATAATTTTATATAGGAGCCATAAAGACCTTATATCAAAATATTTTTTAAGGAAATAGTAGGGGAACATATCGCATAAAAGAATATTTGGATTTATTGGAACTATTTACCATACTGTAACACTATTAATTTAAACCCGTCTCTCTATGCCGCACACAAGTTTTCCATGTAGTCTTTCCCCAAAAAAGGGGTGTGGTCATGAGGGCCTACTCTAGATGACGTATTACCGGTTCAGCGTATACAAAGTAACATGGTCTGTGGTCATTTGTATCAGACCCTAACAAAATAATAAGACAAAACTTGGACTCATTTATTTCACTACTGTTCTCCTTGTGCTAACTGTGGTCAGAACAGAGAAACTGAGAGCCCAAAAGAGGCCAAAATAACAACACATGTGAAGTCAATGTTAAGTCCACAAACACCATTTGGATCAAATATAGAAGGGTTGATGTGAAACACTTAATGTAGGTTTGATGTTTGATGATATCGAAACTAAGTGCTAAATGAAAAGGTTTTTAATATCAAGATGGAGAACTTGGGATAAGGCATGGGTCTCTGCTGTACAGTATGTAATGTATGTAAATCTGTATGTAATGTATTGACTTCTGTTACTCCAGAGGCTATGGCCACTAGCGGAAAGACTGATAAATCACCCCATGACCAGGAAATCAAGTTCTTCGCAAAGGTGTGTAACTTGTGAGAATAAATGTATAGACTCTTCTTTGTTGTATCCTAACCTGACTGATGTACATCTCTCCAGGTGTTGCTTCCTCTCATAGACCAGACATTCAAGAACCACTGTCTCTACTTCTTGTCAACACCCAGTAAGAACTTGAGCAGCTGTGGCTGTGCTTCCAACAAGGAGAAGGAGATGGTCACCAGGTAGATTTCATTTTAAACACTTTAGACTAAAAACATAACAGTAATATGATGAACAGTCTATACATCATTCATAGTTAATAAATCAATCTATGAAAATAGGGTAGATTATTCAAAAGATTAGTTAAATACAGTGTTATTTATTAAGTTATATTTACTGTTAATAATACATATATCAGCAGTCACGAGGTGAGACGTAAATAAGCAGGAATTAACTATTCCCATGATTAGCCCATTGAATGATGATAGGATTCTTTGTTTGATAATAATATACAGTAAATAGAGTACACACTAGGGATGTTCCTACAACTAATTTCGTCGTTTAAACAATTTTTAGACTTGTCAACTAGTCTAAAAATAGCAAAACACTCAGACAACTGTCCAAATATATCACAATCAGGCTTAATATTGCCAGCGTGTGTAGGGGTTACAGGTCTCCTTATCTGCACTCATCAATCGGCTGTTTGGTCTTTGGGTAGAGACCATTTTTTATCCTTCCCTCTCCACCAGCCTTTCTCTTCATTTTGTTATGATACGGGGCGGAGGGAGGACGAAGACCCAGGCGCGGAATACAGAGGCAGTAGATAACACAGATAAAAATAAAGTCAGGTGAGGATACAACCGCTGGTGAGGGCTGCAGCGTTGTGATCGCTGGTGGCGAGGGGCAGCGGTGTGATCGCTGGTGGCGAGGGGCAGCGGTGTGATCGCTGGTGACAAGGGGCAGCGTTGTGATCGCTGGTGGCGAAGAACAGCGTTGTGATTGCTGGTGGCGAGGAGCAGCGTTGTGATCGCTGGTGGCGAGGAGCAGCGGTGTGATCGCTGGTGGCGAGGAGCAGCTTTGTGATCGCTGGTGGCGAAGAGAAGTGTTGTGATCGCTGGTGGCAAAGAGAAGTGTTGTGATCGCTGGTGGCGAGGGGCAGCGGTGTGATCGCTGGTGGCGAGGGGCAGCGGTGTGATCGCTGGTGGCGAGGGGCAGCGGTGTGATCGCTGGTGGCAAGGGGCAACGTTGTGATCGCTGGTGGCGAGGAGCAGCGTTGTGATCGCTGGTGGCGAAGAGAAGCGTTGTGATCGCTGGTGGCGAAGAGAAGTGTTGTGAGCGCTGGAGGCGCAGAGCGGAGTTGCAGACGGGCTGCGGCGAAGAGGGGACAGACGTGGCTGTCTGGCGCAGGGAAGCAGACGATACTGCTGGATCGCTGGTACGTGCATCCGTAGAAATGGCAACGAACTGGCAACAGGTGCCAGGGCGGACAGTTTGTTATACTGCCGCCCAGGAAGTGGAGGCGAGGCTGCTGCACGTGAGGTGCATTAGGAGGCTGACATGGCGGCAGCGGCGCTGTCCGGTGCTGAACCGGCGGCCTGGCGCTGTCTGCTGCCGGAGCGGCCGCGAACCGTGACACATTTAAATAAATTATAATCTATAGAGCACTTGATCTTCGGAAGATGAACCGTTACAGTACCCTATGGTACAACAATGGCAGAGTGCCAAACTGTTATTCACAGGCAGCGGGACGGAGAGATGAGAGCATTATAAAAATCTAATTTTATATTGATTCTGTATGATTAAATTGTATGTCTTGTTAAAAAGCGTTAACTAATTGTAGTTTACCGTACTTCCATAGCTAGTTAACCTAGCAAAATGCTATTTAGCCTATCTTATACAAAGGTGAACAAACCTAGCGTAGTTGTACAGTGTGGTTAAATCGAAACCAGATAGGTTGTGAATCTGGGTTAGTTGGATTAGCAACCGGTAGCTATTCAGCACACAGAAGTATCTACTCTCTCATTTGATAATATATGACACTCCATTGCATATCTTAACTATGAGTCGTCTACTGTGAGCGGAGCTAGTGGCAACAAAGTTTTGCCACTTTGAGAGTTGTCCCACTAGGAGTGCATGGAAATCAGGCGCTTCCAACTTTACTTGCTGCATCAGCATATTGTTTCGCGTGTTTCTGAGGCATGGAGGCAACTTCAAAAACAAAAAAATAAAATAAATTAATATGTTTAACCGACTAGTATTTATGCTGCCGACTAGCGATGGCAGCAGCATTTAACCATTTAACCGACTAATCGCGCACATCCCTAGTACACACAGTGTGTTTGTTAGCTAACAATGTAGCAAACCATTCACATGCTCAGAAGAAAAGACTTTACTAATTCTTCAAAAGTAGGAGATAAAATATGGAAGCATTTTGATTACATTATTTAGCATTTAAACATTTAAAGGTGCTACGTGTAAAATGTTTAAAATATTAAAAAACAACCAACATTATCAACAGATGTATAAGAAATATCAGTTTTGATGATATATCAAATACCTCTATGCACTGAGTACTGAGTTGTAGAGATATTTTCGAAAATGAAAAGATAATTCTGGCACGGACTGCCTCTAAACCTTGTAATACCACTTTGTACCTTAAGGGGCAGGGTGAGTCACTAGCTTACACTGAGTAACCAACACATGAAGAACACATGTGCGTGCATAGGATCCATGGTTGAGATGTACTGCCTGCTTACTGTCGTTGCTTTATTCTTCTAAGTAAATGAAAAATATTTATTTTCAGAGAATCTCTTAATTACAGAAATTGCATTGTAATCAGTTCATAGAAAATATTTGTAAAACGAGTGTGGATTGCATAAGGAAGTGAAGTCTGAGTGAATAAATCTATAGTAATATGCTCAAGCCATGATATAGGCTTTAAAACATTTTTTCTAAAACATTGTTGTAGTGAAACTATAGCCTAGTTTGTTCATACAATATGCCTGGGCATGTGCCACTGCACTGGAGTGTTTCTTTCCACCGAATGAATCAGGAGTACCGTAGACTCACGGTGTTCCGGACAGAATCGGACGTGCAACGACTTTAAACGCGGCTCCAACGAAGCTATGACTAATGTGATTGCATCACTGTTGCAAGAAAGGGCTTGGCAACATTTTCAGCTTTGACTGACATGCTTTTGGACCAATAGTATTTGTTTAATCAAAGAAAATTGACCACTTCGACCACAATACAGAACGCCATGACCAGCTCACGGTGTTACGTTCTTGTAGCAGTTGGTTCTCTCCACCAGGCACCGCTCTTTCCAACGCTTTATCCAACATATTTAAACATGTTTTTATTGAACATAAATCTCTTACAGGATATTTACACTACATTATAATAATTTGTTTGATGTAATTGAATACATATTTATACATTTTTGAGCAAAGAACACGTGACGCAACATGACATGACAGTTTTCGTTTGTGTCTTTTGCTCAAAAAACATTAGCTAATATACAAAAACATTTTTTTTCACAAACATAGTTTTTGTATAGAATTATGTGTTTGATAAATACTTTGATTTGTTATTCTTTAATTTAAATGTTTGTAAGTTGTTTAAATAAGTTATAAAATGCTTTTTCCCGTATGGACTGGTCCATCCCATAGAACTCCATTCATATTTTTCTCTCCCGTCGCAATTCTAAAGCCTGCTAGGCGGAGCTTCGGTACTAACTGAGATCCTGTCTAAACAAAATATCGGATGTTAGTCAAACTGATTTGGCTGAAAGCAGGGGAAAACACACTTTTATTAAAATAAAATTTTGGACCGTGAGATAATTAGATTTCTGTTACGAGAACACTGTGAATAAAAGTGGAAAATGGAACACATAGACCAAAGTTTCTAATGGACTGGTGAGTAAACCGCTATTAATGCAATAATAATAATAATCTCGTTGGACAATTCAAAGCCATTATTCTCGCCAATGTGTGTCCAAAGCACATCCCAGACATGCTATGTTTATTGGTTACAGTTGTGTCGGGGTAGCATTTAGGTTTATTGTGCATTCCTTTTACGGTTATTATTGCACCATGCGTGTGTACTGTTTTCTGTCAAGATGCATATGGCCCCGATCACACAAAGATTGGCTGCCTGGGCCAAAACCATAATCATATATGCCATCACCATATATGCCAGTGCCATCGGAAAACAATGGTGATGCTAGCGACAAGTTTCTAGTGACACATCTCTGTGTGATCGGGACCTACCAGTAACTCAATGCAGAGCAAGGCTATTCCCTGATTTTTGTGTTTCTTGTTGTCTGGCATGTGGTCGCTGTCTTCAATGCATTAGAGTTGCCTTCAAACCATAGCCTACAGCTCTATATGGCGTTGATAATGTTTGGCTGATTATGGCTGTTTTCTTGTTGATATGGCACAGGAATATTATAAAATATCAGTGTTGTTGGCTTTCAGTGTTCTGGCAGTTTAGTTGAATTGTGCTATTCTTGCCTTGATGTTATAATAGGCTAAATCATTTTTGTAGCCTATTGGCTTCTTTTTTACCGTATCACATAATAGACTGAGTGTGTGATGTAAGAGGATTGACTGAGAAATAGTTGACGAGCAGAACTGAGGGTGAATTAGCGACGCCACAATATTGTGGTGAAATGCCGACCCCTAATGGTTTGGAGAATATGGTCATTTTATACACAGAGCACCTTTAATTCATTATATACTGCATTCAAAAAATATACAATGTTGTATACAGTATGAATGTATAAAACTGGATAAATATTAAGTTACACTCAATAACTGCAATATTTTTTCAAATTCAGCTGTTTTTGAGAGCTGTTCACCTTTCTGAAGCTGAAAACTAAAGGTGGCATTAAAAAGTAATCTATTTTATTCAGACGTAAACATGTTGATAGTAAGTTTTACGACAGTAATGAAGACTGTGAAGTGTAAAAAGGCTAAACATGCTAATTGCGATAAACCGTAATGCTTGCTGATTAGCCATGACGCTAGTGGATAGTCTTCATGCTGATATCGCTAGACAGCTTTTCATCTTGACAAGAAATATCGTGTTTTACTTCTAGTCAGCACTCATGGAATGCCTCTTTTCCAATTAAATTACTTGAAATGATCTTGTTAGAAATTATTGTCGCACCTGTGTAAATTAGAGTTTTAATTAAAGTTTGGAGCAAAATCTGAATTATGTTAAAAAAAAAAAAGAATATATAATATTAATATATATATATACATACATATATACTGTATGTATATATATATATATTTTTTATATTTATATTTTATTTTATATATATATATATATAAAATCAGAATACATTTACTTTAGACATTTTTTTTTTATTGTAGCTCAGTGAGAAACAATGTGCAAAACAAATAAATGTGTGATAGAAATTTGATCATGGATTGTATATAAAAACTTTATTTGTCTGTTCCTTTTTTCTCACAGGTTTTGTTTTGCCCTCTAGAGCAACATTAATGTAATGTTTTACCTTTTCATTTATCTTCCAGCCTGTTCTGTAAGTTAGCAGCCCTAGTCAGACACAGGATTTCACTCTTTGGTAAGGTAGCATTGTTTCTACCAGTGTGCTAGTTTTATTTTGGTTTTGATTATTATTTTTTATATTTGATTATGTTTATTGATTTAAATGTGATCTCATAGGGAGTGATTCAGCAGTAATCGTGAGCTGTCTTGATATCCTCTCCCACTCACTTGACACAAGGTAAGAATATGACCGTAAAAGGTCAAATGAACCCTTTGTTTTGTCCATCCAATGAATGATGACAGAATTCGTAAAGCATTTTGTAAATCACATTTTCTGCTGAGGTGATTGCCAGTAGCTCGACAAACTGTAATGTATTGGAAAAGACTGTAATGATATGGTCTGACCATACCAATAGACCATACTTGGGCAGCACAGCATTTTTATCACATTTGTGGATCTGAATTATTATGATTATTAGTGGGCTAGCTACACATCACATTCTTCTAACTTTATTATTTATTTGGTTTATAACCGTTTCTTCTCACCTAATTACACCTCCATACTCAAACATACAAACCTCTCACAAACATTGTTAGCCCACACAGTTTCTCCAGACACTGCCAAAAAGTTTTAGTTATCATAAATATCCTAATACAAGGCCAGTGCTGACCATTTGGGTCCCTAAGCGTAATTGCTTTGCATCCTGTTGCTTAGGCAATTTCAGATAACACAGAGCGAAAAACTGTCAGAGGTTGAAGATGATATTGTTGATCTTTAAGAATCAGAATCGTCCAAAGTATTTTTATTTTGTTTTATGTAGTTAAGTTAGCTATTTTTTGAGATTTACAGTCGTTATTTTCTTTCCCCTGACTACTCAACAACATCTAAAAATACAACGTCCTTTTGACCAGCTACTACTGGTAGCTTACATTAGCTACCGGTACTACCATTGGTGAGCTCGATTCGAAATCAAGCCTTCCATCAGCAATGTGGCGCCATCAAAACCGGAGGGCCTGTGTTTACTGGGACATATTTTACTGGGACATATTCTGCATGTTTCTACTTGCCTGTGATTGATTCTGCTGCTACTAAATTCAAGGTAATTTAAACCCCCCCCAGCTCTGTTTTCCCACCCTGGAATTATTCGCTGGCCGAGATACATTCACGATGGGACTCGCGGAAAATCCACACACACTAAGTCTCTTATCCCCTTGTTTAGGTCAAATCAACGCATCACCCGTCGCAATCCTTGTCCAGCAGTTAACAGGCATTGTGCGCTCCGCTAGGTTCCTACAGTGAATACAAACCCGATCTCTAATGACTGCCTTTAAATTGCATTATTCAATGTCTGATCCCTCTCTGATAAAGCCCCACTTATCCACAAGCTTATAACTGACAAAAAATTTGACATTCTATGCCTAACGGAGACATGGCAAAAATCTAATTATTTTTTCCATCTTAATCAAGCCGCACCACCTGGATTTGTTTACATTTCTCAACCTCGCACCACTGGACGAGGGGGCGGGTTGCAGTTCTTTCACGTGACATTCTGAATGCCAGATCTGTTAGTATACCAGCATATACTACATTTGAATGTATAGCTTTTAAACTCCCTGGCTCCCAACCTCTGATTGTTCTAACTATTTACAGACCTCCCAAACTATCTGACATGTTTAACAGAATTGTCCTCACTATTTACTTTAATTATTGCCATGTCCCCCAATGTGCTGCTTGTAGGTGATTTTAATATTCATGTTGACAGAAAGGCCAGCTGTCCATTTGCTGCTGATTTTATGTTGTTGCTCGACGACCATGATTTTATCCAAAATATAACTTTACCCACTCACAACAAAGGTCACATCATTGATCTAGTCTGCTCCACTGGTGTTTCTCCTGTCAATGTCACTGAGGGCCACCTTCCCATATCTGACCACAAACCCATCTTGTTTGAAATATCTACCTGCCAACTTGATCCCATGATCACTAGCCTCATCAAAACCTGCCTTCCTTCCATCTCTTGTCTGCTCACTGACACAATTAACTCCTCTCTCACCACTGGTGTCGTACCCCCACCCTGAAAATTGCAGCTGTGACACCAACACGTAAAAAAACGAAAGCTGACCCCAATGACCTGAACAACTTCTGCCCCATCTCCAACCTTCCTTTCCTCTCCACAATACTTGAGGGTGGTGGCCTCTCAACTCCTTAATCATCTAAATAATAATAATTTATTCGGATAATTTCAGTCTGGATTCCGTCCCAAACACAGTACTGAAACAGCTCTAATAAAATCACTTATGATCTACTCCGTGCAGCTGACTCCTGCCTACTATCCATCCTCATCCTTCTTGACCTGACTGCAGTCTTCGACACCATCTCCACTCCTCCTGGAACATCCGACTAGTATTGGTATTACAGGAGTTGCGCTTTCCTGGTTCGCCTTCTATCTCTCAGACCGCCAACAATTTGTCCTACTAAAATCACACAGATCATGATATGAGGCAGTCTCTGGTTGCTCCTCGAGGCTCGGTCCTGGGTCCTCTGTTGTTAACTACACTGCTCAAAAAAATAAAGGGAACACTAAGATAACACATCCTAGGTCTGAATGAATGAACAAATCGTATGAAATACTTTCATCTTTACATAGTTGAATGTGCTGACAGCAAAATCACACAAATTATCAATGGAAATAAAATGTATCAACCCATGGAGTTCTGGATATGGAGTCACACTCAAAATCAAAGTGGAAAACCACACTACAGGCTGATCCAACTTTGATGTAATGTCCTTAAAACAAGTCAAAAGGAGGCTCAGTAGTGTGTGTGGCCTCCAGTGCGACAATTTCACTCGCGAATGCGACTAAAAATCTTGGTGTTCAGACATTAAAAAATATTTAGGCCCACTTTGTGCGAGTGACTTCTAGGCCACTATGTTCACAGCTCTAATACGCTCAGTTGCGCATTGTTATGAAATACAATGCGCAACTTAGTTGTGCTCAAATTTCTCTAATCTAGCCTAGTTATGCTGGTTGTCCTTCTCTACCTTGAATACCTCCACATTCAATATGGATATGTTTTTACGTGAAATGAGGAAAAAGTGTGGAAAAAAAACAATATGACCATGTCACAAACAAATCTACTTAAGCAGATATTTTATAATGGGTCAAACCTAATATTCTCTCCTTTATCAAAAACCAAGCCATTCAGACAATACTTTAGAGATTATCATACAATGAAAACAAAATACTAAAGGTGAATAATTGCATAATGGTTATACTTGGTTTGAATTTGGACATTGCTCCCATATTTTTGTCTGTACTCTTAATTTTTTTTGTTGTTTTAATTTAGGAGCATGTGTGCTCCTTGGTAATAAAATCAATGTAGCCCTGCCAGCTGTATTCAAGGTGAACAGATTAGAAACTATGACTCGCACTACAGCCAGTGCAAAGCAGTATGGGCTGTTTTTAGGTGCCAAATCATTTTACACAGTCTGTAAGTAAT
>JAODUH010002734.1:0-11829 GCA_027564835.1 Typhlichthys subterraneus | reverse complement strand
GGCAACACAAGCTTGCTGAATTCTGATTGGATAAAAACTCTAACCTAAAAACAACACAAACATGAAGAGAATATGACAAATATTTTTATATATTTATGGAAATTAAATTCAAAATTAAATTAACTTATCAAATTATGATCATGATTTATGTTAGGCTAGCAGAGAAGGCCTTGCTGGCCCTGACGGCCCACCACTGAAGGAATGGCTTTGAAGTTTGTTCAGGGTCCAATACCGTACATCCATCCTATAACACACATTCGCTGCTACAGCACATTAAAGCACATTTTTTTCAGGTGCCACACTTGGCTCATATGGTGCTTCAGAATATTCTCTTGGTGCTTAGGTACATATCGTATATTTTTTCTAATAATGTCAATAAAACCGGTTTGGATGATTGTTTGTCATGACGTAATAATCATGCAACTTGGTCCAACGGTCGTGCCTGCTGCTGGCCATGCGTTCCTCTTGCATGAGCAACAAACGGCGCATTAGCGAGCATCGATCCTACATTTAGTGTAAATGCTAAATATTAAACAAAACCTACAATTAAAACAATAACAGCAATTCCTGTTATTTTATGTTGTACTACATACTACATAATATGTACCAATATGGCGATACTCTACTAATTAGAATCTCGTGCTTCACTGCGACAATGAGCAAATACTTTGTAAGATCTATCTATTAATAAGTCTATGGTCCCTCCCAGACCTGGCCTTTCTGGGGGTGTGTCTCGGGGCTTGGGTGTCTCCAGGGCCACCACAAGGGACACGTTACTGATGTTAGTGTCCAGTTCCCCCAACAATAGTGAGCTTCCTGCAGTTGTCAAGACAGCAGAGCCCATCTTTCACAAGAGATATAAGATCCACCTCTTCAGAATTTACCTTAATAGTAAATTCGGTCGATCGGCCATCGACCTCTCTAACTCAGATTAATTGAGGAGCTGTGCAGTATGGCTATTCTTTATCTCTCTGTCTCTATCACTTTAATACAACATATTTTTTTATTATTTTCTGCTATGATAGGATCAGCTCTCTGGGATTGCTAGCAATTATTTTGTGGATCCCATTGTGTGTTTATAGGTACCATAATGTGAAATATATACTGTAGTCTCAGCCTATTTCGTACGCCAGCACTACGTCATGTAAGAAACTCGTCCTGAACGTCTGATAACGTACATAGGGCCCTCTAAGCATGTCATCACTATGTGGGGTAGTAGCGTTATCAAATGTAGGCCTTTCTATGCCTTGTGTTAATTAAAAATTAATTGAAGAGAAGACGAAGGAGTCATAGGAAACATAAACAGGCGAGCAACATGGCGCATTTCCATCCATTTGCCGTGATTTGGAGGTATCATGTTCAAATGCAAACAGTAAACTGTTTTTTTGGGGCTGCTGAAAATAATAAATGTTCTCACTGTTATTAGGTTTTGTGTTATATAATATTGATAATACTCTGCAAGAAAACCTGAAAAGCCTTTACCTAGATTTTGATTGGTGGAAACACTAGCGATTTCCTTCACCTCTCGCTGCCGAATCAAAATTTCGCTAGAATAAGTTGATAGAGCGTCGGGTTTCGGTTGATAGGAGCGGTCGGTCCAGCAGCTACACCAGAGAGTCAACCAGCGACATGGCAGTTTCTGTTGATAAGCAGTCGCGCCCACACGCACAAGCGAAAATCGCTGCGGTGTAGTTCTAGCTTTAGCCTCTTCTGTTCATTAACACTACGTCACATAAGCAACTCTGCTGAATGTCTGATACCTATACCCCTGTAAGCTTACACAGGACTCTCTGACTTTCGGGAAGTAGGCTAATACTGTCGATATCGATTGGCTGTTGGCATTGTCACTCACAAGTACAGTATGTCTCCGTAATTTCTGGTGCAACGAAATCGCAGTGCTTTATTTACTAATGTAATATTTAAAAATGTATTTTAATCAGTAACCATTGCCTACTCATTTTACAAATTTAGACCTGTAAACAGCCAGTGTCGTGTCATTTAGTCTCCAACATATTCTTCATTGTAAATCTAACGTCTGGTGTGGACATTGAGTTACGTGGTTGGTCGTCATGAATGTGAATAAAAATACCTCTCCTGTCAAGTAGGTGTTGACACAGATGGCCAGGTTTTGTGTCCTAGACTGTACCTAACTAAAGGTTGGCTCTGCGAGACTATCCCAGTCATGGCAATGCACTTGGTGTGTGTGTGTGTGCGTGTGTTTGTGTGTGTGTGTGTGTGAGTGTTGCGTGCGTGCATGTAACGATGGCCAGCCCGTAGCGCTGCTGGGCAGTAAGGTACGTAAACCTCACACTCTGACACCTCAAGAACGCTCTGGTGACAGATGGTAGAGCCCTTGGGCTTTAGCCTCCCTTGCTAAGGCATTCACTCTGTAATCTGTGGGAGTGGGGTTCTAGAGGTGAATTTATTTGGATGTCAGGGTTTCTCCAGCATCGCCCTTAAGCCATCCTCCACTCTATGTGTCATACTAAACAGCTCTGAGATTCCATTCCCAGTGCTGAAAAGCCTAAGCCCCACTACCTGAATGAAGCTACACTCTCGCAGAGCCAACCTTTACTTACGTACGTCTGGGACACAGCGATGGCTAACTGCGTCAATACTCGCCTACTTGACAGGAGAGGTATTTTGATTGACATGCACAACAACCAACTACATAAGCTCAATGACATAGTCGGACATTAAACCTAATACAGAGGAATTTGTTGAGGAACTTTTCAACAGGTCTCTGACTGTTTTCAGGTATTGTTCTGTTTGATAAGTCGACTACGGTTACTGCTTAAAAGAAATGTGACAACTGAAATGATTAAAGAAAGCACCACTATCATCGCACCGGAATTATACAGACTTTTTGAGTGACAATGCTAACAGCCAATGAACTTTCTCACTTCCGTAAAAGTCAGTCGAGCTTACAAGGGGTCTATGTATCAGACGTTTTAGCACAGAGTTGCTTATGTGACGTAGTGCTAATGGAGGGAAGAGCCTGAGACTACCATCCTGGTAACTTAAGCCCTCCGGTGAACAGGGGAGGGGGTGTGCTTTCCCAGGTAATGTACCCCGGTAATGTGCTCCTATCTCCTGCTTGGATCCCTGCATGATCATGCGCTGCCCTGGAGAGCACCGAAGTGCCTTTGAAGCCTCGTTTAGCAGCGTAATCCTTCACACTCATTGGCATGCAAACGCTGAATCTCACACACTCACGCACAGATGCTTATATACTGTACAGACGCACACATCCACATCTGCATGGACTAATAGACATTCACACACACACACACACAAAAGAGTGCTTGAAGCCTACATGGCTGTCTGGTAGTGAATTAACATAGTGAGGGCTCCACATTATGTAAATGTGTTATGGCTTCCCTCTGACAGTAGGAGTAAATTGGATGATGTTTTATGATGTAAGAGCGTGTTAAACGACGGCGGATCAGCGTGTTTAACACCTCTTTGATGTCTGTCCTCTTCAAACCTGCACGGATAGAATCTATACTTCACCGCTCTACTACCCACAATGCAGTTCGGCGAGACAGTAACGAGACCATGTGAAACGCCGCTGGATTAGCCTGTGGATGTTTATCCGTTCAGTGGCTCACCCAGCAGTTCCTACATATTTAGTCAGAGAGGGGGGCCGCTTTTGTTGAGTTTAGCAGCAAACGGGGCTACACAAAAATAAACAGCTCTTCACAGAGGTCATGTGCCTGGAAATTAACAAGGATTAATGCTGTTGCGGTGGATGAGGGTGTAGCTGACTCAAATAAATAAAGGAGTCATTCAACAACAACACAAACACGTGCAGCATGTGAACGCACACACAGACGGGGCATGCCCTTGGCCTTGTTCTAAAGCTCTTAGCCGTTTGTCTAGTGTTACACAGGCTCCATTTACTCCCGATTGCCTGTGTCTGGTGACCTTTGAACCCAATCCACACAGGTAGCGCTGGAGGATCCCATGGATATAGTGGCGGCAGGTTGGGTTTTGCCTCTGGGCCACTGGATAAATGAAGCCCTTGGTGCACGCACTCACACACACATGGCTGAAGACAGAACACAGTGCCAGGTATGTGGACATGCGAAGGAATTTAGTATTCCCATATTCATGTATGCATGTATTCCATGTAAATGTAGAAACACACACACACAGTCTTGTTTCTAACACATCTGTCATGAAAACACAAAACACACGTGCAAACACACACACATGCAGTCTTGTTTCTAACACATCTGTCATGAAAACACAAAACACACATGTGCACACACACACACGCAGTCTTGTTTCTAACACATCTGTCATGAAAACACAAAACACACACGTGCACACACACACACATGCAGTCTTGTTTCTAACACATCTGTCATGAAAACACACGTGCACGCACACACACACGCAGTCTTGTTTCTAACACGTCATGAAAACACAAAACACACGTGCACGCACGCACACACACACATGCAGTCTTTTTTCTAACACATCTGTCATGAAAACACAAAACACACACGTGCACGCACGCACACACACACACATGCAGTCTTGTTTCTAACACATCTGTCATGAAAACACACACACACACACTATTGTCGATGATAGATCGTGGCCCTCCTGGAAGCAAAGCCTTGATTTTGGGACAGCATCCAATATCAGGCCTTGGGGGAAAAAATAAGAGATATACAGTATATAACTACCCCCCCAACACACACACACGCACACACACACACACATCTCTCTCTCCCTCCTACTGACTGCTCTCTGAAGCCCTTGTTACAGACACAGCAGATTTAGCTGTCTGGTTGTGTGTGTCTTTGTGTGTGTGTGTGTGGGTCGGGTGCATCCATAGCGCCGCATGCTAGCCTGCTAACACCCCATCTCTTCCTCTATCATCCCAGATGGGTGTAATGTATTCATCCCCACCTTCCTTGGTGACCAGAGGGGTCACAGCCTTATCTGGCACTCGGCTGTGGCTGTCTCCATAGTAGCCTACTGGCTAGCGATAGCTGTTAGCCGCATGGCTAGCGGGGAGGGGCTAGCAAAATAGCTAGCACGGGGCTAGCATGGCACAGAAGATTGCGTTGTTAGGTGCTGATTATACTGTAAACTGGAGACAGGTAGCCTACTGTAGGATTAATGCTAGAAAGACCAGTGGTTTTTACATTTAAACTTAACTTTTGCTAAATCCTCAGCTCTAGCATCCTGCCCTCAACAGTAACCCACACGCTGGCGTTGCTGATGAAGATAATAACCAGGTCATGCTACATTAATTATAATAATTTTTAGCTAATAAAAGTCTCTGGTAGTAGGCATTACTAGACTATGATGAGTTACTTACCTGGACCCAAAATTAACTTTATGAATAGAGTCTGGAATCTGGATACGGTTCATTGGGAAGTGCTTGCATTCGTTGCCTCCTACTGGGCGTAGACCGTCATTTTGAAACAATTGGGCAGCCTTTAGCCAATCGGTATTGCTGCAACTGTGTGCATCGATTTATCTAGCTCTACCACCATTTCAAAACACACTTGACTACAAATTATTTTCACCGTCGTCAAGAGAATAGGCAACTTTTCACCCTTTATGTAGATAAGTAATAATTGAATAAGTAGTTTGAGTATATTAAATTAATTCCCATACCTACGATAAATCTGAGTAACTGGGTATTTCTGCAGTGACCTGTTTTGGGGTAGAATTACTATGTTTCAGGCCATGCATGGCACATTTAGCTGTCTGGGCGCTGCCTACGTCACCCTCCACAGCAAAATGCCGTTAGTGACACACCCACCTACGAGACCAGACGCATCCATTTTCGCTTTCCATCGAAATGCATTACAATGCTCCATCTTTGTTATTATTACAGTATCATTGACGGTATTGCATGTGGAGGGTGCAACAACCCCACCCCCAACCACTAACCCCTCCCAATAACCCTAACCCCACCCCCAACCACTAACTACACCCCCTAACCCCACCCCCTAACCCTAACCACTAACCCCACCCCATAACCCTAACCCCACCCCCAACCCCTAACCCCACCCCCTAACCCTAACCCCACCCCTAACTCCTAACCACTAACCCTAACCCCACCCCCAACCCCTAACCCAAACCCCACCCCCCTCGCGGGAAGTGTTCAACAAAGCAGCCGTTAGACATGGAGGCCAGCTCTCCACCAGAGTCCAGTTAATTAACCACATCAGTTTCTTAACGTGATCAATTTTAATTAAAAGGCAACTTAACAGGGCCAGTAACAGTGTGTCGCGGTGACTGCAAGGGCAGAGGGGAATTGGAACGCCGGTTGCTATAGAGCGGCCGTGCACAGTGTGTATATGTGTGTGTGTGTGTGGAGGTATGCAAGTGTTTGTACATGTGGGTATTTCTCACTTCCGATTTGCAGATGTCTAATTAATATGGACGGCGCATAAAAGCCTTTTGGACTTGGGGGTGTCTCACATTTCATGACTATTAATGATTTTAATGAACTAGGCTAATAAGGGCGTTTTTGTCCACTGAGCACCAGAGAAGGCTGTCCTAAGGGAAAAAGTGTCTTCTTCGGCCTTCGTGTGGGAAATTAAATAGTGCTGGAGTGAACGCCCCAGAGCTCAGATGCACAACAAAGCCCAGAAC
This sequence comes from Typhlichthys subterraneus, assembly GCA_027564835.1. Taxonomy (NCBI): domain Eukaryota; kingdom Metazoa; phylum Chordata; class Actinopteri; order Percopsiformes; family Amblyopsidae; genus Typhlichthys; species Typhlichthys subterraneus. The sequence goes on along the minus strand of JAODUH010002734.1, from coordinate 5,202 downwards.
ACAGTGGGAATGTTTTATGTGTTGTTACAGAATAAAGCGGACAAGGGCTATCACCCGTGAAAAGGATATATTGAACATCCATGAATGAAGGTTATTTAATTAAGAAGAGGGGTTGATATATGCTGCCCAGACTAGCAGAAGCTGGATAATATGTGTTGAGCAAAAAGAAATGCTTTATAAATATATATATACATACATAAATTAAATAAATCTGCTATCCCTGAATATTTTGTCCTGTCCTTTGGGAAGTGTCTCGTTTCTATTATGTTCACTGAATTAAATATGACAGGTTGAAACACAGTTGAAGGGTTTAATGCATGAAACGGACTTAATAAAGGACTGGTAATTAGAGTTCAGAAACAACATGTGGTGTGATTATGCTCACGCAAGCTTTAAACATGCTCCCCTTTTCATCGTGAAATTCCTTAAATACACATTCTGGCATGAAAGTTCTCTTTCGTGCTAGAATGTAAGAATCTATGACTTACATTCATCACCAACACAAGACCCAAATTGCACGTGTGCGCACACACACTCACGCACACACACACAAAGTGATGCTGCCCACTTTCTAAATGTCTAAACCTTGCTTGGGACTGTGGTTGACAACCACAGTCCTGTGTGTGTGTGTGTGTGTTTGAGGGTGAAACAACCAGTGGTTGTTTTACCCTCAAACACACACACTTTCTGTAATGGGCAGTCTCACACACATGATTCTCAAACACTGATTATGTTCCCACAGCAGTTCCCTTCACATTAACAAACTAAGATACCGCCCACCAATCACAGCAAGGTTAATTCTTCACCAAACTAACTCATTATGTCCGCCCTCCACACAGCACTGATTTTGCCAGACTTGTGTGTACATTTACAGCCCCATAAGAACCCATCTGTAATGTAGCAAAACGCATGTTTCACTCGTCAACGTTCACTTCGTCATATTGTAAATATGCTATTAGCATTCATGAAGGTATTTACATGCATTCGCAGGTCACGCCAATGGGGCTTACATTACACCTTGTACGTGAAGAAAAGTTATTGCGTTCTTGCTTGTTAGCGTGTCTTTCCACAACGTGAGCCTTGAGGAGAGGTACCCAGGGTCGCTAGAAAAGTAATTATGAAAATGTAATTATTGCCCTAGTGGTTCAGGAGAGCATTACACAGTTACAGTATCTACCTCTTCACACAGTGAACAGTGTGTGAGTCAACCATAAATGGTAAGATGCAGAAGAAAGCTCGATTTGTGGGGGAGGCAATGGCATAATAGCAAAGTGTACAGCACTTTTAAAACCCATAAAATGTTCAAGAACGCCATGCCAAATGAATAGGACGCAACACACTATTAAACTCTGTGCATCATTCAATTTGTGTATTATGAAGAACAGACAGGCAGAACAATAGTCCTGAAATAATACCACAGCGAGATAAATGAGGATGCTTTGGTGACATTTACCTGAATGTTCCCTCCGCATACCGGATGCGTACCTCCTCTCCATGTGGCCTTTAGTTGACGCCGTTCTGCTCGACGGCTGATGGGCGAAGGAGAGGAGCTAATACGGTCACGGTTGCTTTTTCACCCACATCTTTTACAGACACCAACTATCTCATTTGTCTTCGGCACCAAACAACAGCGCCGCTGGATGAGACGTTTCAGCGGATTCTACTGGGGACGTCGAGCATTTGTGATACCAAACAGATTCCTGCTGTAATTTTTTGTCTTTCCTTTGCCGCGTAAATGTTTCATAGCGTCATTATTAGCTCGCCTCACAGTCTTTTCGGGCTTATCGCCTCTTTCTAATTAAACACGTTGGTTAATTAGATGTACGGCAGGCATGCCACCTAACACCGGCGAGGTAATGAACTACAAACCCTGGTTAATGGAGGGAAGAATTGTGAGTGTGTCGCAATGGGGGAGGGGGGTGGGGGGGTATGGGCAAAATGTGCTGGAAGTGCCATTGTGCTGTGCACCTGTGTACAGTACACTGTACACTGTACGTATGCACGGCCAATCGGGAAACTAACGGCTCATCGTCATAGCAGGACAAATTCACCAGCCGATGGTGGAGTTAGCCACTAGCTTGTTAGCCACTAGCCGCCCCCAGCTTGTGTTGTGTTGGGATTCCGCCACAGTGGGTCACACATCACATCCAAACATTAGCCTCATTTCTTTTTACGTTAGCAAGAACGTGCCCTGAATAGCAACCAACTCGCGCCACAGAACCTATCCATTTCAACTAGATGTTTTGGGGCACATGCATCTTTTAGCAGGGTAATTCGTGGTGCACACGTCAATACATCATAGGCTCTCTAAATTGAGCGTGGAAACACAAAGGGAAGGGCAAACAAGATGGACACAGAAATCAATCTGCCGCCTGATAACATGCATGCTGATGCACAGAGAATTGACAAGAAGTCTGCATATGCCAGGATCTGTCTATCTGGCGCTGACGTGATGGCAATTGTCTCTGACACACTGTGCAGAAGGTGTTCGGCAGGCTTAGATAAGGCTGTTTGGAATACCATATAGGCCTATGTGAACTTCCATCACAAGACGTTGGAATGAAGAAAACATTTGAGAGGGCCGTGACAAATGTAAGGATGAGAGAAGCAACATAGGGAACGGTGTTGAACTTTACTTTCTGAATGTCTGACGTCTTTACAAATGTATTTTTTAAGTTTCGAACTCATTACAAGTCTCTCAACACTGAAAGCTGAAAGTAATCAATGTTATAGAGATTTTAAAATTGCTATCCATGGTTAATCTGCAATTTCATTTGTGTAAAATGTCATGGCCTATGGTTTCTAGAGATAATGTATGAGATTGGCAGAGAACAAAATGTTATTATCAGCTTGCTCAATATGCTGGTATATAGTATATACTATCAAATATCAAACCACAAAGAGAAAATTATAGGCCAAAATCTGGGCATTACATCTTTAAGGTAGTGGGTGGAATAGTCAGGAAAGCCTACGGCTGTTGTTGCTGTTTAATGCCTGTGATCCACTATATTGATCTGAAGCACATTAGTTCTGCACGGCCATACTTAGTGCTGCCACAGCAGGGCTATGATAGTATTTTGACTAGAACTAGCAAAGACGTAGAAACCGGGACTCACAAAGAAGACCACCCAGCTTGAGCATAGCTGCAGTGCTAATTTCCACTGTTTGACATCGTTAGTGTTATCATTAGCGTTGTACCGACACGCATTGGAATGAACTAGCTTGTTTTCGTTCTTTTGTTTATTTGTTTTGTTTGTCTGTTTCAATGCAATGCTGGAATTGAGCCTCAGCGTGTGAGAATACAGATGCCTTCCACAGTCAAGGCATATCCCCAGGGGAGGCCCTGCCTGAGAAAAGCCATAAGACAAGCTTCAAAGGACACTCGGAGATTGGCTGCCTCGCCCTCCCTCACGCGCGCGCCATCTCATCCCCCATCCGTCCGTTCCTCCTCCTCCCCCCTTCACCGCCCGTCTTCTCCTTCTCGCCTCCCAGTACGGACGTCAGATGCTGAGGAGGGAGAGGAGGAGGAGAGGAGGAGAACGATGTGGGTGCACACTTACAAGCCATTCTCCCCTGGAGAGGCTGAGATTGCCTCCATGTGGAGGGACAATCTGTGGTGAGCTGCTTTTGGGGGTGGAGGGGGGGGGTGCTTCACTCTTCTCAAGACCCCCAAGGGGCCTTTTCTCCTGCAGGGCCCTACACCCACTACCCACGCCTCCCCCTGCCCTTTCTCCTTGTCCTGCACCCCCCGTGAAGACCTCACCAGCCCCCACCAGTGTTGCCAACTTGGAGGCGTTGTCACTAGCTTTAGTGACTTTTACAATTTTATTTCTAAAAAGCGACTAGAGTGAACGTGCACAGGAGACTAGAGCGGTGCTGTACTGGAGAGCGTGCAGGGGAGACTAGGGCGGTGCTGTACTGGAGAGCGTGCACGGGAGACTAGGGTGGTGCTGTACTGGAGAGCGTGCAGGGGAGACTAGGGCGGTGCTGTACTGGAGAGCGTGCACGGGAGACTAGGGCGGTGCCATATTGTTTCCTCCTCTGTTACACACCAGTACCAATCCTCCCTATGATTCATATTCATCGTACCGTGATATAGACGATATAATACGTGTTTACATACAGCGCATCTCACAACGACAATAACAAGCGAGTGGGAATGTCACAAGACCCCATGGATGTCGGTTCCAACTGTGGAGTCGTAACCAGAGTCAGTGGGAGTAGGAGAGGGTCGTAATCCAGGGGTCCAGGACCGTGAGGCACTATGGCAAGAGCGCAGGCAAAGAGCAGGCAAGACACATAGGTCTTACAACATGCAGAGGGTTCAAGACACAGGTATAGGGCGAAGGTACAGACCTGGAACAGGCAAAGGTCGACACCACAGGGACAGATTTGGTAACATGGGAAATACTCAATGGGTTAAACGGGGCAGCAGAGGTTTGGTATGGCGTAACAACGACAAGACTTCACAATGGGTTTGGGGACAGCGACTGGTTTATATTCAGGTCCAGGTGGGCGGGATTACGACATGACGGAGGTGTTTGGTATTCCGGTGATTGAGCCCCGGGAGGAATGCCATGTGTGGGTGAAGTTAGAGTAAGTTTTGGAGATAGATGCGAGCCTGCGTCTGCCAATTGATCGCGCCCCCTCGGGTACTTGCGGTTGACTGGAGAGCAGTGAAGCTGGACTGGGGCGATGGCTCTCCGCGACTGTCGGTTGACTGTTGACGCGAGCGGTTGGTGACGTTTGTGCAGCAGTTGAAGAAACACTCAAATAATTTCAGGTTCACACTCTATTGTGGTCGAATAGATGTTGTTGTGATATTGTTTAATGTCTATATCGCCAACCCTTACCGAAGAAGCGGCCGTTCGCTCATAAATATCCGCCGTAGCATCGATGAGGTCGGTCTTGGATGCCGAAGGCCTCCGCCATGTTGTGGGAGATGATTATGGGGGCTGAAGAGGGACCATCATGGATGCCAAAAGCTGAATGTGCTGCACTAGCACTGTCTCACGGGCTTTTGAACCCCCCCCCCCCCCCCTCCGCAACCCGTCCTTCCTACTCCCCCCACTCCTCTCCAAGGAATTGGGCCGGGGGTGAAAGAGAGCCTAGCTTGTGTTTGTTTTACACTCTCTCACTCAAAGGGAAATATTCATTAGGTCTCCCGGTGAAGACGCCTTGCAAATAGAGAGAGAGAGAGAG
>JAODUH010002731.1:0-11831 GCA_027564835.1 Typhlichthys subterraneus | reverse complement strand
CCTGTCTATCTACCTGCTATTTTCCTGTTGAAGAATTAAACTATTTACATAACATCCTATTGTCTAAAGCCTGTCCCTCTGGGGGTTTACACTCACCTGCGCTAAGCGTAACAGTGTCTGCGTTATTCTACAGTAACCCCCATTGCACAATGCACGCGGAAGTAAACCGTGATGTCTAAACCGCGGGGTGAACCGCACCGGGACTGCAGTGTACTGTTACGCCCCTGGTATTTGCGTGTGAACCTTTCCAGTTGCTTGCGTGCGTGTGGCCATTGCTCCAGGGATCACTCACCATTAGATGCTGTGAAATCGATGGCCACAGTGAAATTGATTTGGGTCCTAGAATGGAGAGCAAAAAGGTAAAAATCTAGTCAAACCCACTGTAGATCATTCACATGCAATGTATTTTTTATTTCCCTTTGTAAGCACTTAAGATATTGACAGCTACAAAAACAAAATGTTATTGGGTTTTACAAGAAAAATGTACAATTTACAAGAAAAAACAAATCTGCCATCAAGCTCAAGCTCATGAACACTCATGAACACTTAATTATATAAAGATTTCTATACTTGTGCTATACTCGATTAAAGCGATTTTCACTAGCATCCTATTATTCCAGGTGTGAGGTGGCGGTGGTGCAGGCTAGCTGGAGAACAGGCTATAGGCACGGTTTGAGACATGCTAATGCCGAGCCAGGAACAAGCAATTAGACTGATGGAGCACTTAAGAGCAAATCATAATCGAATTTTCTCAGCAGAAGAAGCACTGTGCCTTCTCCCTGCTAATTTGCGACAGCGGAGGGTGAATGAACCCCTTGGGGCAGGTAAAGGGAAGGAGAAGACTGCTAGACAACCCCATGTCAGCCATGCGGCCTGAAAGAGGAGGAGCAGGTCAAAACTAGTCGAGTCAAAAGATTCACGGTGACCTTTCACGGCAGAGGGAAAGACGTGTGTCACATGTCCGACCTTCATGTTAATTACCTGATGAATGAATGAATGTATGCATATGAACCAGGGCAATCTTGGGCCAATATACAATAGATGGGCCTGAATTGGTAATTATGTTTTTCCTTAAATGGGAAGGCTGACAGAGAAGGGAATGAGAAACCACTGGACAAAATCTTTTGAGTTCTTACCCACGATATTTCTAGTTAGTATCCATTACTGTACATTATTGAAAAAAACATGCTTTTACCTCTGGACAGTAAAATCCACACAAGCATTCCTGTTGGTTATTCATTGTGATTACTGTTAGTAGCTGTCCAGATTGGTCTTATGGCTGGGTTAGTAATTCGTGAGCAGTGTTGGGCAGTAACTAGTTACTAGTAACTAGGGAAGTGACTAGTAACTAGTTACTGTAATATTATTACTTTTTTGTAAGTATGTAACTAATTACTCTTTCCAAAATGTTAATAATATTACAATTACTAATCCATGTAATGCTGCATTACTGCGTTGCAAGAACTGGATTTTTGCTCCAAGCAAACTTAGGGTAGGCTAACTGAACCAACCTGTCCAATCATCTGGTTTGAGAGGCTGCAATGTTTTCACTTTGATGGATTGTTGACTCCTAAGGTTCACTATTGTTACAATAAAGAGGATTCAATTCTAAAATGAGCCTGCTACACAGAATGTAATTTTTCGGAAGGGGCGAGACAGGGTAGTGATTGTGAAAGTAATATAGTTGTGCAATGTAACTAATTACTTTTAATACACAGTAATAAGTATTGCAATTCCTGAGTAATTTGCCCAACACTGTTCTCCAGCATGCTTGCTAACTTTGAGCTCAAATCAAAACAAACTCCCTCAAAAGCTCTGCACCACACATTGAAATGAATTGCCCCCACTTTGTTTGTGCTACTATCAATGGATCCAGGGCTGTGTATAAGTACTGGAGTATTTTTCCAGCACACACAGAAAATGGTAAGATAGCACAATGTGAGGAGACATTTGGTGAATTTGACAAAAAGTATATTATCTTACAATTAGTTTACAATAAGTGACCAGTGTCATATATTATTATATGACACTGACTGTACTTTTAGCTGACTATACAATCTATATTCTAAGTTTGGGCATCGCCACCTACTGTATGATTCCCCCTGGTCAAAAGGCAGTGGGAGCTGCAGGAGACATAAGTGTGTGTGTTTAAATTTACATGTGTTTATATTACATTTACATTTACATTGCATTCTATTATATTGCTTACTTATCCATGTTGTCTTGATGTTATTGATTCTGATGATTGGTCACTGAGAGCTGCCAAACAAAATGTTGCTGTATACCTATAATGATGTCATCTTCTCTGTGTGTGTGCGTGCATGCATGCGTGCATGCGTGCGTGTGTTTGTGAGTGTGTGTTCGGCTCACTTTATTAAAAAGTGGCCTAAAAAGATGCCAATTGGTGAAAATAAATGTATGGACTGCAAGCACTATTGTCACTTATGGGTGAATGCTTGTAAAAAAAGCCCCATGTCCATTTTTCAATAAATCTTTCCTTGTGATTCTTCCTTGGAGATCTTGTATTGTACCACCCTGTGCTTCTTCATTTTCATCTTCATCTTCCTCTACGTATAAATTATACTCTAACATCAGCGGAACAGACAGCCTTTTTCTGTCAAGAGATTTTATTCATCATGCTGTAACGGAGTGTTTGTAGAGTCCATCGTTTCTTGCATGGATATTACAATTGCCAGTTTATCACATGCATTTGTATTCAATTAGGGATCTCCTAATTAGATAAAGATGCCTTGAAGGCCATGAAGGAGGATATGGGTATATAGGTGGGAGGTGTGGGAAGGGGGGCGGGGGGGGAGCTGGGGGCGGAGGGGAATATTGTTTTTGTGGTGGTAAATCAGAGGTAGTGTATTGAAGCTGAGGTCTAATCAATTTACTGTGTGATAGTCTTGCACCTCTATCTCTCTCTCTCACATACACACACACACACGCACACACCTACACACAATTGATTCTGCAACCAATACAGTGAAATATGAGGGAGTGATTAAATTCAATTTAAATTCCCATCCAGTCCATCGTAACCTCACTTGACAACATACACATCAATGCATCACGTCTGTATCAAATTGTAACCTAATGCAGCCACTGATCCTAGGATAGTATACATCTGCTGGTCTGCCAGCCACCCAACAGTGAAGATGTTAGCACCCACCATTCATCATGACAGCTTCCATCTGTTCCACAAAGCAACACTGCTCCTGTTGTTGTCCAAATGCATTTAAACGTGGATCAATAACAATAGCTTCTTTTTTTTTTCTATTCACACTGCTGGGTACCCAGCTTGCTGCATCAGGCACCATTACCGTTTTACCATTTCTCCCTGAGCTCCCTCTGTGGTTTGCGAGAGCTGAAATGGTGGCATTGTTCCCCCTGCTATGACGTGTTATAGATTACCATTGCCAGCATAGGGGCTACCATCCTAGTTTCAACACAGCCCTCTTATCTATCAGGACATCAGCAACCAGTATGAACGAGAAGGTTCCTTGATGTGACTACGGTGTTGTTCAACTGAAATAAAGGGCTTTGGAGGCAGGTGGCAAACACTGTAACTCTCCCACAACTTGCTAGAGGTGCAGCGAGTTGAAACTTCACAATTTCAAGTGACTTTGTGAACACACTGATGTAAATTACTTTGAATTTCCTGTTGGGCATCTCAAGATGAATGGGGCTGCGGCATTAGAGTTTGCCATATTTTTGCATACAAGAGAAACTTAAATAATACTCAGTGAGTGCTAAAAACAAAGTTACTGATGAGTAGCAAAACCTCAAGGTTATTGTATCATCGATCAACTGAAGCCAGACTGTCAACTGTCAAACTGTCAATAACGGCTTGTCAAACTTGTCAGCAAGAATCTACAAATCCCCTGAGACCCCCCTGAGGCCCCCCAACCTCCCGTGAAAGGAGAAGGTCAGTTTAGTATAATGTATGGCTCTACATACTGTACATTTAAATCACCCATGTGTTGCAACTTAGAAGGAATTCAAGCAAATGCTGTCCAACGTTGGCTGACTGATTTCTGATGTCTGTCGGACAATGAGTGAACGGTCTAGCGGTGTGTCAAGGCCTCATTTAAACTCACCCTCCCTTAATATAATCCAGGAAAGTGCACTCCGACTCCGCAGAGAAAGAGAGCAGGGTCACCTGAGATAAATAATGGGGAGGGGGAGAGAGAGAGAGGGAGAGAGAGAAAGAGAGAGAGAGAGAGACAAAGACAATTCACAGGATGGTATTAATGCTCTCCTCTCCAGCAGGCAAACATCCATCAGTGTGCAGCCTTGTTTCTGCCGAGGCCTTACTAATAACATCCAATAACATCAGTGAAATAAGATGTGGGCTGTGGCCAACTGCTTTCTGCTGAAGGATGGGTTCATTTACAAAGCCGGCGGCCTACATACTACAGAAGAAGAGTGGTGCGCATTTGTACACATTACTGGTTAAGAAGTGCCAAAGGGGGCACCCGTTAACGGGTGGTGTCTCAATTGGTCCCTAGCTCACGTGTAGCCGCCGTGTGTCAGATTGTGCTACGCGACCTACCCATCCTAATGCTGTAACCACGGCAGCGGTAGAGCGGGGCAATAGGAGATCAAGAACTCGCTGGTTCAAACCCCGCTAACTCCTCACCAAGTGTCGAGGTGTCCTTGAGCAAGGCACCTAGCTCTAACTGCTTCCGGTGGTCAGGTGTCTCTTTGCAGGGCTGACATCGCCGTGTGTGTGAATGGGTGCATGTGAGGCAAATAATGTAAAGCGCCTTTGATATATAAATGCAGTCCATTTACTAATGAATCCATTGCTATACCAATAAAATAAATATACAAAATGAGGCATTGTTAGCTAGCCAATTCATACTTATATATAGATTCCACTGAGTTAGAATGCTGACTTAGCAATGCTTTGTCTTCCATCTTTTGTCTTTATCAGAAGCGTTTAAGGGTTCTGTGGGTATGATTTAATAAGAGCTATGCATTTAGTGAATGTCTTGCCATAGACATCAATCAATTATCAGTGAGTGAACTCTGTGAGAATTTCTGCGCTAGTTGATAGTCGATAAGTTTTTTTTCGGTGCCCGAAATAACTCTGACCAATCAATCACGGCCTCTCTTCCCCGCGTGGCTCGGCTACCTCACAGTACTCTACCTGTCAATCACATGAATGAGCACACATGGCTACAACAGTTGCTTTGAATTGCAGCAGACCAACAGTCTTTGGGTTGTTGATTTTCAAAGTTGTACACACTTTCATTTTTAGCTAGAGCCCGTGGCTAACCTCAAATCCTTTACTTGAAGGATACATTATTAAGGAGAGGTTTCATTTTGATTAAATTAATTATATATAAGATGGTAAATAGGAGGGGTGGAGAAGTGCGGTACTCACTGTTCCAGAGTTGACATATTTCTTTTTCTTCATTTTTTTTTTGGAATTAATCACCTATAGAGAATAGACAAATATAGACTGAATCACCTATGACAATAGACAAATATAGAATGTACTGTAATGTGTAATCTTCCATGACAAAACATTTGATCAAATCATTCTTTTTCTAGCATAGCATTTTCAAAATAATAACATTGTGTGTTTGGGTTTCACAGCATTCTTATATTTAGACTTAGTCTTAGACCTCTGAGAGGCAATCTGTTTCTGATTTTAAAACAAACTAAATAGCTTTTAAACATTAAGCATATCTGGAAGATGGCCATATATTTCTATATCTATGGCAAAGATACAGTATTTGGCCAAGTAGATGGCTGTTTATAGACTACTGTATGCAAAAAAAGCACAAAGCAGACATTTCCTCACAGCTCTGCCAAGACATGGATATTTCACTGGCACCTACAGTACATTGTAAATATTTATCAGGATAGAAATGTTTCTTACCTTACAGAAAAACTACCTGAACTTTGATTACACTTTTGTGTGTTTTTTTCTGTAAGGAACCTTTCTGGCATCCCACAAAGTGTAGATGTACAATTTAAATAGATAATGTTAATACTGTAAATATCCTTGTACTTTTTGTTTTAACATTACACACAATAAATACATTTGTAAACCCAAGCGATATATCATTAAGACTGGTGTTTGTGTTACATTTGCATGCCATTTGTTTACAGAATACTATCTAATCTACACACATACCAACCTGCATAATATAGATTTATCGAGCATAACAGTATAAGCAAACACATGCATTAATTGATTGAAGGAATAGTCATTCTAGAAAAAGCTTGTTGATGTTTGAACTCAATCAAAACATAAACACCTCTACCTTCAATGCCATAGGGTGCTCCCGTAGAAGATTCAGCCCACACATTGTAAATGCATTGCCTAGGCTAGCATAGTGTTGTGTGGTGTGGTCTGCACCACTTTGCTTGTGTTCCCATTTACAGAATGTGTAGTAACACCAGAACATTTTTTAAGCACACACAAAGAACGGGCAGTTAGCGTTTGGCAAAAAGTTAATTATTTTAAACTCGCGAAACTTTAAAGATAATAAACCCAATTAAAAAAAATGTATTCATTAATTCACCAAAACTAAATTTTTGGTAGCTTAACTGACCCTTTTTTGTGCTAAAACAAATGACGGTTTAGACACAGAACTCCATTTTTGTTTGAGAATGTCCAATCTATTTTACATTGGCTTTAATACGACAATCGGTGCGTGTGGGTTGAAGCAGCATGCTGTCAAACAGATGCCAGCTGTAGGCACAGCAAGCTGCTAACAAAGGCATGCTACTCACACACCAGATGTGGAGAAGAGGAGGACAAGGAAGGGTAAATAAACATGGTAATTTACCCTTCCTCACCCTGCATTATTGTACACGTACAGTAGAACATTTAACAAAAACAATGTACCTATAGTACACCCATGCACACACACGCACAAACACACACACACATATGCACGCAGTTCACAATTAACAAAATACATAGTTTGAGAATCAATGTGACTCCCACTTTGGCCATATCTATGAAAAAGAGAATCCTAAAACGCACCGAATCACACTGACTTCATCAGTACCCATCAGCCAGTGGACAAGAGCCAAATGTCAATCTTGAGACAAAAGATGTCTCAGCTCATTACCTCGCTTCTTTATGGCTGCTAGGCATGAAAGCGACAGCAGCTAATTCAACATGGAGGGAAGGCAATTTGTCTGACATGCTGAACAACCTGCTGGTGCAAAAACTAAAGGGCCTCTCAGCCACAATGGTGGGCACAGCCTAATCAACATCGCTGTATAATGGGCCACCGACATATTAAAGGTGTAGGCAGCGATTGTAAGCTAATACCCAAAAAATAATCAAGTGGTTCAACACAGCCCTGGCTCTGTAAATGGGAACACCAACAAAGTGGTGCAGACCGCACCGCAAAACACTATCCCAGCCTTGGAAATGCGTGCCCAAATTGGGGGGGGGGAGGGCAAAGTTTCTGAAAAAGCACCCATTGCCATTGAATGCAGAGGTGTTTTTGTTTTGATCTAGTTCCTTCTCCAGCATCTCTGACTACACCTTTAATGACGGGCCGAATCTATTGGATGGCTTCTGGCCACGTACCCATGGGGGGAGTGCCCATTGGCTGTGCTGTACTCTCATTTTGAAATTCAATTTTAACTGCCATTTTTCTAAACTATTTCTGCCAACGTATACTCATTTCATATTTAATTGAAAAAATTAACACAATTCTGCCCTGATCTGATCTATATTGTCATTTCAAACCCTTTGTTTTGCCTTAATCAATACAATTTGCTAAAGGCACATGCAAGAGATGGAATTTAGATTGCACATTGAGGGAGATGAGATATGTGCCATTAAAAGACACAGTCAGCAGGAATAGAAATAATCTAAAGTAAATCCCCTAAATGTTGCCCTGTTAATCTTGTTTTATGTTGCTGCAAATAGCTCATTTTCTATGGGTGTCAGCATCCAGGTGATAAAAGTGTCAAAACAAATCCTGGGGTTTGAAAAGGCAACATTAACGGGGAACTCTTCTGTTTGACACAAATCCGCATGGGAGCCACTGAGAATAAGGCACAGAGCAAATGACCTTTAGAACAAAAAGGAATTATGAATGCATAGAATACATTTGTTGGAAGTTGCTCCAGTGCCAATATGGATTTTCTAATCCACCGAATAAACGTGCAAGCTGCAGAACTAGATGACATCCATAGAGATGTGAAAATGTCATTGTGGAAATACAGTCAATATATAGGGACAAGCCCGTCTTATAGTATATAATTTTTGAGAATTGATATCCACCCTCCTGACCTTTCCAAAATGTGTGAGATACTTACCTCATAGACGTTAAACTGACTCTGCCCGCGGGCAAGCTCTCGGTAGCTTGTCGTAAACTCTCCAATGAAGTCATGGCTGTAAGTAAGACGCAAGGAAACGGAACAAATGTGGAACGATGTGAAATAAGAAACAATATCTGAAGAACAACACAGCAGACGCACTCAGATGGAACATCAATTATTTCCCTTGGTGAATGTAAAAAAAAAACAAAAACAAGTCACTGTTTATTTCATGAAGCATCCGGAAAAAGCACATGAATCTGTGCTGTAAGCTGTTTGCATTTAAGCTTTCTTTCACACTCAGCATCATAGACTGAGCTCCACTGGCGGTCAAACTCACCTGCCGTCTCTGTCCCAGTCATACACCTCTACCTTGATCGTTCTAGAGCACACACACACAAACACACAAACACAGAGCATATATCTGTTAGAGATACATGCAGGTATAATCTGACATTGTCAAAGACGTGTGTCATATTGTTATATACACAAGGAGGTTGGGAGGAGTAAAGCTAGAACTAAACCAAGGCGTGGACTAGCGACTGGGCGTCTTCTAGCGAAAGCCTATTTACTATTTCTGTTGTCGCGACTGTGCGTGTTCCACGCATGCTCGTGAGAGGACGTGCTTTCAGCTATCTTCTGAGTCTGCGATGGCATCCCAGAAAACAGCAACAAGGAAGTTGCGGGACTATTAGTGACAACTCTGACACAAAAATCTAGTAGCCTAGTGCACAACAACAATGCTGTTTTCTGGTGACTTTAACAGAATATACGAAATACTAGCCTATGCCCAACTACTGTGCACTCACAATGTTGAATGGACTAGATCCATTCGGCTACTGGTGAAACCAGAGGACACAGACAATACAATGCAAAATATAATTTGAGCTATTTTGTGGGGAGGGGGGTCAGAGGGAGCCACTGTAGAGGGGCCCAAGAGCTGCATGCAGACCCCTGATCTGGGGTAACCTGACACCCCAGGTGGGTTGTTAGTCACACGTCCATCTGGGGAGCCATCCATCGACCCTGTTTGAAAAGGACAGGTACTCAAAAAGTACTTTTTGATTGGATGAGCCATCTGGTCGTTTTCGCTGTCGGCACACCTAAACCAACCCCACATACTGTAGCTATTATGGGTGTAAGAAAATATTGAGCATCGCGATATTATGTTGCACGATATTGTATAAATTCTCTTAAACACTATTGATAAAAAAAACTGAAACTAAAGTTCTCGCGAGGCTAATCCAGATCCTATTCACAAAGTGAATGTTCATCTCATGTACAGTACTGTATGCAAGGCTGGAAATACATGATCTGATTGAGTCACCCCTTCAAAAATAAATTCACTTATAAATTATCGCAACCCTGGGGCAGGTGATTATAATATGTTCCACAAATGCTTCACACAAAATGTAGAAAAATTATTGAGGTCTGACCACACTAGTAATGAGGAAAAATAATGACAGGCACAGCAACAAGCTCATTAGCCTTGCCACGGCATATAAACTTAACAACGGACCTCGATGACAGGAAGCTGTGCTATTAAAATATTTGTGCTTTTGAGTTTTCAGGTTGTTATACATGTAAGAAAACTGATATTTAAAGGGGTAATTTTGTAATACAATTGCTAGATGTATTTTGATATCTCTTTGATCTGGATATCATGAATTGTCACATATTTCAGCATACAAAGATAAGTTGTGTGTAAGACTTATTCTAGAGAGAACCCCACTTGTAATAAACCTAGGTTTGGACTTATCTGCAAGCAGCTGGTTCTATCTTGGGAGAGGAAATAAATCAGGTGCCCCTCTCCCAACAAATAAATAAATGAATAAATAAAACAATAAAAATCTTTGCAACAGAAACAGAAATGCAAACTTCAGTTCAAAAGAACGTCATGAAATGACACATTGACTGCAGCCTTGCAGCAAAAACAATTTCCCTGCAGATTGTGGCGACGGGAGGAAACCTCTTGGAAATGCATTCCTAACTGGCATTTGATGTCACTTCCCTTTTCTCCACTACCTCTAAAGCATTCTTGATATCCTACTGAAATCCAAAAGCACAAATAAGCACATCAGAGCATTGAGCACCCAGTCACTGAGGAGTTGTCTGAAATATGCCTCTGCTCTATCCTGCTACCTGGCCCATGTATCTCCATAGTGACAGTTTGTTCCTTGTGGCTTATGTCTTATCAACGCCTAGGTGGCAGAATTATACCTCTGCCATTGTGGCGAGAGAATTAGGTCGAGGCTACAGTGACAGAGAATGACAGCGAGAGAGAAAGAGAGAGAGAGAGAGAGAGTTTAATGTGATAATCATGGATTGTTGTGACGTAAAGTATGTTCACGTTAATCCAAGCTTCAGCAGGTATAGGATTGGCAATTACACTTGGACAAATTTCATGAATTGAAAACAGTTAAGGTGATGCTGGATTCATGGGATATGTGTGTGTGTGTGTGTGTGTGTGTGTGCGTGTGACATAACATTGGCCTGATACGTATAAGAGAGGTAGAAGGGTTCAAGGTCAGTGTGTTAACAAACAAGAGGAACGGGATGAGCCAGACAATGTCTTCTTCCCTCCTGGTTTCTCAACCTCCACGTACCTCACCCACTCTGTGGAGCAATAGCACTAGCACTTCATTGAGTAGGACTCACTGCCCCTCCTCCTCTCTACCTGGTGCAGCATCTTAATCAGAGCTGAACCACCCAGGGAGGGATGACAAGACAGCTATAGCGCAGGTCTGAGATCCGTGACTACTCTGGGGAAGACGTTTCATGGCTCCCAGTCACTGAACCAGGCCAAGAAGAGAAGCCTGTGCAATCCAGTGGGATAATTTGGCCCTCTTTGTGTTTATGAAGGTACACTGTAGCATAGTGCATAGCACCACACTGTTCATGTTTAAAACACATGGCTATCATGAGTGGGAACCATTCAACAACCATAGTGGTTTTAACTGTAACACAAATTTCTTTACATTTTCTGTTCGGTACAAAACCCAGACATACTCAGACACAAATGTTTTCCTACTGTATACGCAACTCTTAGGATCTGGAGTGCAATGGTAACCTTGACTACATCCTTCAAGGTATGCTACACAATCTGATAAATACTGTATGTATATCTAAAATGGCACTGTATATCGCTTGTATAACTCAATACTAGCCCATTATGATATAGTCTTTCACTGTAATAATCTGCAATAATAAAAGCAAAACTAGAGGGAAGATCCATATTCATGAGGTTATTGTTTATGAAAGATGTGTCACTCTCTCTGTGTCTGCATAGAAGGTATGTTTCTAATTATACTTTATAACAACAAGCAGCAACATAGCACAAACACAAATGGATTTGACTGCTGTACCTAATGCCTTATTGTCCATACCCATCTAAGGACACATATATACGCTCTACAGCTGCGATGTGTTAACAATTACTGCTTACATCAACACTTATTTCCCCTTGGGGGTAATAGGTGACTCTACTCTGTTTTTAGCTCTTCAGAACATGTATATACTGTTCATAT
>JAODUH010002730.1:0-11832 GCA_027564835.1 Typhlichthys subterraneus | reverse complement strand
TGAAAGCGAAAGAGAGAGAGAGAGAGAGAGAGAGAGAGAGAGAAAGAGAGAGACAGAGGGAGAGAGAGAGAGAGAGGGGGGGGTGAGGGGCGAGGGTGGGGTGGTAGATGTGTCAGCAAACAGGGAAGAAACCATTACCAGAGTGGAATGTCTGTTCCTCACACACTGGGCCAACTTAAAGCGGTAGTCCTGAATTTTTTAGGTTTATTCTGTCAAATTATTTGTAATGTTGTAGCTCAGTAAATATATAAATATAAATAATTGTAATAGTATATTCTTGAATCAGTTATGAGATTCTATATACTATCCATTCCCTTGTTATAATCGGAGCAAACAGGGTCATGCTTTATTCAACTCCAAAAGCATTACACTATATATCACACAATACTACTGTGGTATTGCAAACAATTCAAGCTATTTCGTGTTTAACCATGTACAGTTGATGGCTTTGGCCTGGAAGACAGAATACTTAGCCTGGTTACTGTGTGTGGTCTTTCAAATAATTTGACTGTTGAAATTTGTAACCACCCAGCTTAATTGAGCACACATCGTCAATGGAGTGTGATTATTTCATACTGTAGCTTCAATGACACTGCCTTACCGGAGAATATCCTCCACTACCGTCAGAGTTAGTACTTGGTCTTGCTGTAATCATTTGACTTGGTCTTAATCTTATGACTCCACTGTTATTCATTATATGTCACAAAAGCATACAAGTGTGAAAAAAAAAATGAAACTGGGGGGAAAAAAAAAGTCATAATCGTTTGTCCAAAACATCATCCCAGCAGCTATCGATTGCACAGAGTTAGGTGGGTAATTTACGGCATCGATTGAGCCACTGTTTTTATTTTTTTTATTTTTTAGGATGGCACTGTAGGGTGTGCAAGGGGCCACTTGGAAGCACTTAGAAGCCCAGGCACTCGGGCCGCCTTTGGGGTTAATGCAGCCAGCGCTGCCTAGCCTGACGGATGGCTGGGAAGCCCCAATAAATCAGCCCCCTCTGCCAGTAAAGATGGAGGGGGAAGAAGAGGGCCAGCTAACCTGGGACACTTTAAGCTAGTCAGACGCCCCTCTCCCTCCCTCTTTGAAAGGTCTCAAGATTACAAACGCTTTCTTTCCAAAGTATCCATCTTATTGGCACAGATACACAGTGTGTATGTGTACACACACACACACACACAGTACATAGACACAAACAGAAATTACACAAATTAGAGACTCTCTCCTCTCCCCACAACTTTAGACCTCCACCCCGTTACTTCCTCATGGGACCCTGGGCATTTCCAGCTCACAATTAGAGAGGACATTAAGAGAAACAGGGAAGAGAGAGAGAGAGAGATAGAGAGAGAGAGAGAGGAAGGGGGGAAGACATAGAGAGGAGCAGAGGGACAGGGGAAAGAGGACAAGGATATGGAAGGGCTGATTAATTAAGGGCCCCTCACTGGCTGCAGAATGGATGAAGTTTCAGGATCAATTAATTAGCTCGCTGGCCTACGCACGTCAATGGCTCTAATAGCCTGCGCTCATTTGTAACTTTTATTACCCCGTTGCTCTGGAGAAGCTCACAGCCAATCAGGCGCAGCGACGAAGAGTGCACCTCATAGCTATTAGCTGGCAAGGGGAGAAAACCCCTCCCTCTACCCATACCAATTAAAGGGATGCTATCTGTTATGTTAACGAAGATATTCATGTATAATAAGAAGATATAATGAAATGACAAAACGACTCATAATATTACAAATAATATACTGTGCATAACATTTGTGCACTTTCAAAGAGATAATAATTCATGCTCCGTTCGCAACATCCATAAAACATACAGTATAATATGAGCGTTTCTCATTAGTACGTCACATAAGGACATTCATTCCACCTCTCCCCTCACACAAACCATCACATCTCTTTTTTTTTGTACATAATGGCGTTTGAAGACTGCCAAACATTCTCATTCATTTTTAGCAAAGCGACGCTGGAATTTAGCCTTAAATTAGTTTGGAGTACATCAAGCGCCGTAAAACGTCACGCATGGCTTGTTTTTCAAACATCCAAAAACCCGGCGCTCCATATACGTCTATCGATCAGATAAAAGGAGAGATGAAAGGCTGAGCGCAACGGAGGGAGAGCGGGAGGGAAGCGAGGGAAGGCTTTGCGCCTGCCGAGTTACAAGGGGATTAGCTGCCGCCCTAATTGGCTCGCTGAGAATTCATCTCTGTCTCCATCCAGATTTAGAGATGGATTTTATTTTTCTTCCCCAGGTCAAGTCAGTTGCAGCACTTCATTTGAAGAGGGCAAATGGAAAGACTTGCCACAACAAACACTCTTTAAAAACTCATCTGAGATGGAGTCTGGCACAAACAAAAGGCGTCCCTTGGTTTTAGCCGTGCCGCTCACAGTATACTGTATAACAAAGCAAAGTGCGGAATGTGGCCACAGGTGATGGCCACAAAAGCTTATTGGGATTGTGTAGAGAGCTCAAACGCACTTTAGCAGAGTATTCACCAATTATAACTGGGCTTGGCCCAGGGCTTTACAATTGATTTAGTATTAATAAATTAATGAATTACAGTATACTGGAGCTGAAAGTAGTGCCTAGATATGTATGTGATCAATTTACTGGAGACCTCTCTCTGCGATGTCCCTAGTTTCTCATCCAAGTGCTGTGTACCTAATATAAAAACCAAAACATCTGGAATGGGTTGGCACCCTTTAGATAACCCCGACGACACGGGCATACCTTGGAACGGCACATTTCTCTCTTGAACAACAGCAGCACCAGATTAGAGGCAGACACAGCATATCTGTGCGTGTTCTCTCCTTGCCTTTGGCACTCGGCGAGCAACGTGACAGGTCCAAGTGTCAGTTCCATTTAGCGGCGCGGCGTCGTTTGGCAGCGTCAGCACCTGTGCACGCTTCCACCAAAGCCATGCTAGCAGCAGGGAGTGTATTCCTGCAGAGGCAGGTACAGTGTAATCTCCAGTGCTGACGCCGAGCGCTAACAGTGAACCAAACCGACGTGTTTTAACTGGCAAGGTGCAGCTAGTGTCCCCCGCCCCGCGTCAATGTATTTGACACGGTTGCCTCGCAAGTTCCAGCGTGTTAGCACAGTGCACAGGTGAGAAATGAGTTGCGCTGCCGTGTACCTCAAATAATGGGATGACAGAGGAAGGTTAAAGGCTGTTTTGGTGCTTTATTGTGCTGTCTAATGATATCATCGGCCAGCACTTTGCAACAATGATATCAACAGCCAGCATTTTGCAAACTGCACAGAAGCCCTGCTGGATCCTCAAGTGTAATGGGGTATTAGGGTTTTTTAGACTATTTTGAGTCTAACTTAGATAGACAGTTCGGTTTGAGGTCCATCACTTTGTAAGTCCTCTATTGATTCACCAACTCCTCTATTGTTATGGCCACAGGGAATGTTGATGATTTTTGCCCTCTGTAATTCCATCAGCAGCAGCATCATCTCTCTCACTCTCTTCCTCCCTGTATGGGAAAGTGAATGGTCTCCTCTTCCCCTCTCAGACCACTGGACTTATACAGGCAACACTTGGCCAGAGAATGGTTGTCACATGAACCACATCTGCTCCCCTTCCCAACCCCCATCACTGTTTCAATTCCCTCCAAACCCCCACCCCACCTCCAGCCACTATGTGTGATTTTGTCTGCCCTCTCTCTCTCTCTCTCTTTCTCTCTCTCTCTCTCTCTCTCACTCTCACTCTCACTCAAAGTGTTTCTTGGCCTCAGATTGGGGTCAGGAGTTTAGCGGAGGAAAGCGCTTGATATCGGTGGCACAAGGCCCGGCATGCAGAAAAAGAAATGTGTGTGTGCGCACACACACGCATATTTAACGCATATTTAACACAACACATTAACCTGCCTCGTTGTAACTCTCCTAATGTCTCCAGTAGGTACGTCAGTATGCAACGGCACCACCAAACGGCGGTCGGCAACAACAAAAGGCGCTCAACAGAGAAACTGATCTGCCGCCGTTTTTTTAATATCCTTCCATCGGTTTAGGTGAGTGTGTTGGGGGGGGGGCAGAGAGCCACCCCTTCTAAAATGAAAATATAGAAATGCAGCCACGCGTCACCCAGTGCTATCAATCAATGCCATGCTGTCGGCTCACTTTTGCTAGCTGTTCACCCCGTCAGCGTGACGCCCGTGTTATCTCTTGGTCGATACTGTACATCTCACGGCTTCTTTAAAAATGAATATAACGAGCTCAGCTCGCTAGACACTGTCGCATGACAGATTATCCGTAATACGAAAGAGAGATATTTGTGGGACAAAATCGGCAGGAGGCTAAGGTGTTTTCTATCCTGACTTGCTACCTTATGTCATAGGATCAGCCTCAAGGAGCTACTGTAATTCAGGTCAGCCAGTCACTGGTGACACACTGCAGTTCTCTATACTGAAATACTGTCAGACTTTGTCAGAGACCAAACCACTTTCTGCAAATGGCTTCTGTTCACTTACTGAGTGGTATGCAATTAATTTTTCAATGCAAGATTATATTGTTAAAATGGCTGCTGAGACAAAATGAAGGTGATACCCCTCCAGTATGCATGCAATTAAATGTTCTAATACTAGTGGCACAGTAACATTATGGCATTTAGTAACTAATATTCTAGCAATTGGCCTCTGTGTATTTGACAATATAAGTTTTGCTTGTTATTGGTTATATTGCTAAACTAGCAAGCCAGGCGCTCTGATGTGATTATTCTCAGTAGAAAAGATGAAGCAGAGAATCAGCTAGGGAGCCAGAAAGCTGAGATCGCACCCCAATAAACTGCTAATTAATTAGGACTAAACGTCATCTTCACTCATGTGGAAAATTCTCTTTCCACTGGACGCAAATTACTAACCATCAACATTTGTATTTACTTAGCATAACATTATGGCCTTTTATTGTACTATTACTGCTGTACATTAAATAGTGAAATTGCTGCATGTTTCCTATAATCTACATGCTCCTACATGTTGTATTATCCCATGTTCCATACTTTATTATTTCTAAAATATAAAGTAATTCACCAATATATTGCCAGTTGTACTGTATCCTCTGCCTTATCTGCCACATGCCCCCCCTTCAAGCTGTCCTTCCACCCTTATGCCAGTCTTTCCTTACATGAAGTGTTAAGTGCCTTGTAGTGTACGAGGGGAGGGAGTGCACACTCAAAATGGTCAGAAACAACTACCTTTATTCTGGAATTCCTCAGTCTGTTCTAGTTCTGAGAAATGAAGGCTACTGTATTCCATGCTAGAAAACAGCAGTCAAGGGCTGATGGCATGGTGTTGGAACATTGAGTGATAGCTATCCTTCTTCCTGATCCATGTTACCCTGTACAAATCTCTCACGTTACCCCCACCAAAGCACCCCCAGCCTAGACCATCACATTGCCTTCACCATGCCTGACAGCATTTTCTCATCTGTCTGTATTTCACACACATTCTTTGTGATGGGAACCACCTGAAACATTCAAATCTTAATTTCTCCGTATTATTTTGCTCATCAATCTTTTCACTTTAATAGTTAGTCTGAGATATGGCTTTTTCTTTGCAACGCTGCATAGAAGGCTAGCATCCCAGAGTAGCCTCTTCGCTGTTGATGTCGATACTGGTGTTTTGCATGTACCATTTAATGAAGCTGCCAATCCAGGACCTATGAGGTGTCTGCTGCTCTAATGTATTCTCTAAGAGACGCTAATGTACTCTTGCTCAATTGTGCACGGGGGCCTTCCACTGCTCTTTCTATTTTGGTTAGAGCCAGTTAGCACTGTTCTACAAAGGGAGTAGTACAGAAGAGTACAGAGTAGTAGTTTCTTGGCAATTTCTCACGTGGCATATAGACTTTATGTTTCAGAATAAGAACAGACTGACGAGTTTTAGAAGAGGGTTACTGGACATATTGAGCCTGTAATCAAACCCACAGATGCTGAACCTCCACAACTAGTCTAAAGACGGTAATGGATTGCTCTTTCATCACCACAACCATTTTTTAGACATCATTTAAAAAGTGTTTTCTTAAGATCAATTGGCTTTTTTAAATTATAAACTTGGATTAGCTATAACTGCGTGTATTTTAAAGCAGGGTTATTTATTCTTGCAAACGTTTGCAAACTTCAAATCAAAACAATATCCCTCTGCAGCGCATTGAAATGCATTGTGAAGCAAAGCGTAGTACTACGGCTCTGTTGTTGTGAGCACTGCTTGCCTTTGTTTATGTTCCTATTTCAGCACACACAGAGAACAGTAACCTCTAGCGACATGCAAGGAGATATTTGGTGAAATGTATTAGCTTACAATTAGCTTGCAATTGCAACTCCCTCATGCCTCCTGCCCTTCTCCATTTATGTCAATCTCCTCCTCCTGTCCATCATTCTATTTCCTTGTTTATTGTGAAGGACACTAACGCCATCCTTCTTTTTGCAGTGTCCATCTTTATTCTCGCCGTTAGCATCTTTCCACTCGCAGTGTCCATGTTTGTTTTTCTTCTCGTGTGCATCGTTGTGTTCTCTCTCCCTGCTGCGACTTGTCAGTCTCTCTGTGTGCCCTCTCTCTATTGCCCTTCCTCTTTGTGTCTGCCGCTCTAAATGTGCAGCTGTGATCTGTGTCGGGCCTTCGTTCTAGCGCGTCGATGCTAAAGCGCTGCCTCCGTATGCCTGTCATGTCTGTCTGGGCCTGTTTAGCACTGCAGTCTCTGGTTGGCTGCCTCCATATGTCACTCAAAACAGGCAACCGGTGTTTCGGCAAAGTGGCCCGGCTGCCAGCCAGCCGTATCGCCATGGCGATAGAATTATGAAAATTCTGTCTGCCGCTCGTTGGCCCAATTGAATTACAAGTGGGGTGATCTGTGACAAAAAACACGCAGGCACACTCACACACACACACGCGCATGCACATTTACAAAGGCAGACACACGCAGATCGCATTTCAGACCGCTCTTGTTCCTCTATATGTGTGTGTGTGTGTGTGTGTGTGTGAGAGCGAGCCGAAGATGTGTTTATCACATTGCTTCAGCAGTCTGCTGTAAATTGCTTAACTCGTGGGGACGTACATTGCTTTCTCCCCACTGGCCTTTTCATCTGCTATCATTTTGCGTTTGTGCGTTTGTTGGACACAGCGTGGCCCATAAGCGCGCCTGGCTAAATCACAGTGTTGTTTTCTACAGGCTGTCTAGCTATCAGACAGAAGCCATGTTTGAATAACACACCCCCCTTGCTAAAAGCCACAGCGGTGACAGGTCGGTACTTGTTAGGCCTCAGTTTGCCGCTGCCTGCGTCTCAAACTGACTGACTGTGTCGGCGGCTGTCTGCCGCTCGTCCTCCGTCTGTCTACGCTCGCCTCAGTTCTGTTTGTGCCCTGCTTGTCTATCCTGTCTGTCTGACGGCCGCATGCCTGTCTTTCTGCCATTCTCTGTCTGTCTGTCTTGCCCCTACATGCTGTATGTGCGTCTATTTATCTGTCTGCCGCTCTCTTCATACGTTTTCTCTGAAAGGCAGCCCGCCCGCGGTTGCCTGGTCTAAATCTCCATGGCGACCTAATCCCCACCAACCCTATGGCGGTTGTTTTCCAGCCTGGATCTATTGTATTGCATCAGTTTGTCATCACATATCACTTGATCGTTTGCCGTGCCTTTCATAACACACACACACACACACACACACACACGCACGTGCGCGCACACACACACACACACAATCACACACCCACACACACACACACACACACAGTGTACTGTAAAAGCACCTATAATCTGTTTCTGTGCAGGAATTGTGACACGTGCATACAAAGGTGAACTGATGAGTGTGTGTGTGTGTGTGTGTGTGTGTGCGCGCGTGTGTGCTGGTATGCGTGCATGTCTATATGGGTAAACAAATGTGTGTCTGTGTGTGAGTGAGTGTGTGTGTATGTTAGTGTGTGTATGTGTGTGTTTGTTGCCTAGCTGGCAGTAATGAATCTAGTTGTGCTACTGGCATGAGTGAGGCCATGCTATTAACCTCTCTGCCAGCTAGTCTGATCTCATCTTGTCTGTCTGTTTCACAGGCTTAATGACACACACACTCTCTCTCTGTCTCTCTCACTCTCTCTCTCTCTCTCACACATACATACACACACATACAGCTATCCTTTCTAATCAAGACGCTATTGGAAGTGAAAAGTATTTCACGTTGTCTAATCATCTCCATTCAGAGCGCTGTGAAGCCTCCGCCAGCGTCCAAGAGGCTGTTCTCACTGCCCTCTCAAAAGGAATGTACCCTTCAAAACTATTTCTGATGTATTAACGACAGCACGTAACGACCGCACAATCCCTTTTCGCTCCGCTCAGGTTTCATTGCGTTTGAAGCAGTCACGGCTCTCGCTGGGATTTTTTATTTGTATTTTCTTACGGCTTCGTCCTTTCATTCCCCACAGCACGGAGCACACGCTTTTATTTTGTTTTTTATCTGAAAGGGCTTGGGTAACATTGTGATTTCAGCACACCTACCTACCCAGTAAGAATATCACGCAAAACATGAATCACTCCCATGTCTGACAGACTTATTTTAACCTCTGTCAAGCCGGTGGGAAGATTTACAAGGAGCTATTTAGGACTGTTAGAGTTCTATGAAGTGTCAAGGCAGTTGGTTGTCGGTTGGACGCGCAAAAACTCCAGCATGGTGTTTTCGCACGCGCGCCTCCCGAATTACGGTCAGTTTAACAAGTTGTTGGCTACTGTTGCTAACGACGGGGTAAAAACATGACGTGACGTGACAGAGGGAGAAAAAAACTAACTGACAATAAATTGCCTCACAAGTGGTTGTTAATGTTGTTTAATAGTCTGTAATGGGGTAAAAGGCCTCTCGTGTGTGCCCCTCCTCAGAGGAGCGCACAGCACCTGGCGCTGTCTGTAGCCATAACAACTGACAAGGAAGGATTAGGGCTGCATTTGTATGGGTGCCAGCCTATCTTATCCCCCTCTCCTTTCACATTCTCCCTCCGCGCCGCTGCTCGGCTCGGCCTGGCCTGTGCCTGCCTGACTGAGTGAGTGAGTTAGTGTTAACTGCGCTGCCCTGGAATGTTCCGACACATCCATGTGTCCCCCATTAGCGTTACGGCCTGGGACGGGCCCGCGGTAATATTCAACAAACCTCTTCCCATCTGTGAGCCGGCCGAGAGGGAGATAATGAGTGCGGTTGCGCGCGGGTGAGTGTGTGTGGATGTGTGTTGGGGGCGTCATTTGGCAAGCCAAGGGACATAAAAGTTGGAGTTTCTGTCTGTGTGAGTTCATTAGACAGTGGACTGTCGGGGAGAAGGGCGTCTTGCTTTCGCCTGTACTCTGCTAAGTGAGAGGTCATTCGCCTGGGGTGGGGGCTGATGAATTGGAAAATGGATAGAAGCCAGTTGGAGGGTGTCTGTGTGTGTGTGTGCGTGTGCGTGTGCGTGTGTGTGTGTGTGTGGGCCTGTGGGTTTCTTTTTTTTAAACATTCCATAACCATTCTCTGACTACTGAGTAATGACACCTGACTCCAGTGACAGGAGTCCGTAAAACAGCCCCCATGTCTACAGGAGGAATTTGTTGTTATTGGTTATGGTAGATGGTCAGAGTATACTGTAAATAGAAACACCCTGGCTAACATGGTTGGTCTTAGTGTTTTGGAGTATAACTAAAGCTATTTGTTCTCTCTCTGGTTGTCAGCAGGTGGGGCCTTATGGTCAGCAGGGGATTGGAGGCTTCAGCCAGCAGCAGGGGGTTCAACAGGGGACCCCCCCTTATTTCAGCCCCCCTCAGCAGACTACTCCCGGCCCCTCCCAGAGCCCCTATTTGCAGGCTCGACCTCCACCACAGCTGGTAATACATGCACGTGCACACACACCCACACGCACACACGCACGCATACACACACACACACTCATTTTCATTACACAGTCATAATCTCACTGTGTAATTTCACTAATATAAAAAAATATAAAAAATATTAACGATATTACATTAATGAATGAGAGTAAGTAATACATTAAAAGATGACTCATCTATGGTGAGTTTGAAATTACTACAGTATTTTAATATGGCACTGCATAAAATATATTAGTATTATCACAAAGTTATACTGTGTTATAGAAGAGAAAGTCTGCCTATGAATAGAACTCCATAATTCCATATGGCACTAGGACGTACATATCCTGCCCCTCCCCCAATCATACAATTGTCTGTTTCATAATGGGCTAACCGTTAGCCTATTAAGCCATTTGTGTGCTTGTGTGTGCATAGTGGCACATGCATTGTAGCAGTGTCTAACCTGTGGGACAGGTTAGACATGCCGTGTTTATGACCATTCACAGTTCAGGGTCCTGTTAAAAAATGCAGGTACAGATTAGATCAAATTTTCAAATCAAAGATTAAAACTTTGATCAAATGTCCCGGATGCACATGATTGTCCCAACGCATTCGAGGATGCATGCACCCCACCCCACCAAATGCAGTATCTGCATATGTGCTCACACCTCTCTCCAATGAATGCACACCATTGTGTGTGTGTGCGTGTGTGGTTCAGTGCTTCTTGCAGGCAGCCTAAGGGATGCATGAGTCGCTCCCATTATACAGCTTTAAAACGTTGTGTGTTTTTTTTATTCTCATTATTCCCCCACATTATTCACGAGGGCTATTTATGGCCATTCCCAGTCCCTGTGTCGCTCTCAAACTTTTTTTTCTGTCTCTTATCGTTTACACTCTATCTCTCTCTATCTCTCACACACACACACACACAAGCACACGCACACGCACACACAATCGCACATGCACGCACGCACGCACACACAAAACACATTTCCAACGCAGGGATCGTATGCCCACAGAGTCTGTGAAGGCAAGCTCTCCCTTCAGTGCATCGGTTTCCTAGAGGGCCTGTTTCACAGATATGGATCACATCGAGCCCTGCCAAGTTTTTAACATGCTGTTCCAAAGAAGCCTTCCATTGGGGGGAGGCTGTGCCGAGCGAAGGCTGCCCATGTGTTTCCCATCCGCTCTGCAGCCAGAGGAATCTATCAGCCTGTGTGGAATGACCCTGGCCGACAGCCATGCCTGACTCACAGCAGAACAGAACAGGACATAAGCAGAGCAGAGCAGAGCAGAGCAGAGCAGAGCAGGCCTTTTAAAGGGCCAGTGTGTGTGTAAGGTCTTGTGTCATAGCGTTATTTCATGTATGTTTTGTGCTCGGATACAAAAGTGACTGGTGTTTAGACCAGGCTCGGCCGCATGAATGTAGGCACTGCATTTATGTACATGCATACTCTAGGGGTAGGCACTGCATGGACGTGCGTGCAATAGGGCATGTTCTCTTCTCTATATACACCCTTGGTCATTTAATACACCTAATGTGATGATACTACGTGCAACAAAACTATAGTCCGTATAGTTTGATTGAGGAAAAACACACACAAACACATATAAACATTTAAATGTTAATAAATATAAAAGTGGAAATAAAAGAATCACATAAAAACAAATAGAAGGCAGGTCTCTTTCTTTGATGTCATGTCCAAGAGAAACTCTCAGTTTGCAAATTGAAGTTAAACATATGAGTTGGCCAAGATTGCTAACAGAAGAGTTGGTGTGCTTTCATCTTAGCGCTCTGTTTCCATCATTGTTCTGCTCTGAGGGAATGTGTGTATATACAAGCATGTGCTTCTTTTGTGTGTGTGTGTGTGTATTTGTACACTAATAAGCTGAGTGTGCGACGGCAATTCAGAGCTGTGAAAAGGTCAAGCGGTGACCTTTGTCTGTGATTCCTGGCTGAAATGAGACATGATTTGAGCCACATGGAGCGGATTACACACGTACCCCCCTGCCCC